>VWZT01006819.1:302223-329866 GCA_013397055.1 Pachycephala philippinensis
GCTCTGCTCCCCCAGGGAGGCTCTTGCCAGGAGGTGACAGGACAGCTTGGGCGAACAACTCTCCCAAGGATGTGATCTCCGTAATTTCCTGTGGAAAACTTTTCACGGTTTGGCGAGCCTCATCATTAAGAAATCCCCTTGATATCCAGGCTACCGGGAGTGCGCCCTTGCTTCTCCCATCGCGCCAGTCACCGGCAGCGTCCCCTGTGTTTTGCTCCAACGCTGCTGCGGTTGATGCTCGTTGCTCGGCGCTCGGAAAGCTCATTTCTCCCCCCCTTCCTCCTTATCACCCATGCATTTCAGAGGGGCGAAGAATACAACGCATTACTTTACATCGGATACCTAAATGTTTTTCAGATTATTGACAAACTATAACCCTTCAGCCTATTCACCAACCCAATCCCTTCTCGCCGATGTAAGAATCATTCTCTCACCACTTGTTGCCCTATACAGAACTTACCGCAGTGACTGCACATAAGCCCCGAAACCAAAAGCTTTGTGAAAGAAACGTAGCTTAGAAACACAAGCACACAGTTTAAGGTGACAGTCTCAACCACTTAATTTTCACACTGAACTGGTTTGGCACTGCTGGGCAAGTCATTTCAGTGCTTCTTGCTTCTTTAACCAAAAAGAATAGTATCATGAAATTACTGAGCAGGTGGTTCTGACTGTTAGGCTCGAGCAAGCTTTATCAAAGTACTTTTATTGTTTAAGGATGGAAAGTGCGATAATGTTTTAGAAAAGAACAATAAATTTAAAAACTGCTATTCTGTTTTACCTGCATACTCCCACATCTTTCTTTTCAAGATTACAATCTGTAAAAGTATGGTAGAATGTGTACTTAAAAATAGAAAATACGCAACACTGGCATCAGGATATATAATAAGAAAATCAGCTTTTAAAATATCCAAGCAAAAAAAAATCTTACTGTGAATAGCAGCAAATTTTTAGTTTTACGAGATACTCCAAAATAAGAGTGCATTTCAGGCTAGGAACTATAATATCTCATCTGACATTCACTATTTAGAGCTTGTAATCTGTATTAGCAACAGTACTTCATCTCCTGTCTCAGAATCTGCGGTGTCTTTCAAAAGTAGAGTAGTTCTGCTCCATGAGATTAGTTTTGATAGGTTTCATATCCTTTTTTCTTCATTTTTTTGTTTAAAGGTTATGAAAGGATGTAGTCATTTCATACACTTGTAGGCTAAAGGAGTATTTTAATTTAAAACCTACAAGGGGTTTTGAGAATGGTATTTGGAAATCACATCCTTTTAGCCTTCAAAAGTAGGAGTAAAAGGAAACTGCAAGAGACTGCCCCTTACCAAACACCAGGAGATATATTCAGTAACAGTGTCACATCTTATATATAATGACAAATAATGTACTTTAACATTTCTGTCCTGTAGTACTGATAGACCATGAAACTCAGGCATGGTTTTAAAATTATGTTGGTCTGAAAACGAACAGTATGTTGATCTTCAAGCTGTTGTACTCGTCACAAAAATATCCCCATTTTGGGAAAACCAACAGAGGAGTGGCCCAAAAAAGGGCCCAGGCTGCAGCAGTTACAGTGAATGTCGTAACTCAGGATTGCAGTCATTGGCAGGGCTGTTTGGGGAAGCTTGCATAACATCTGCTTGCAACATGCCTGATTCAAACCAGCACTCCTCCTCTCATGAACACTGATGACTTTTAAAAAGTAAAATAAACTTAGTCAAGATGCAAGCAAATTGATTTTCCTGGGTGCCTGTCCAGATCCGCTTGAAATAACAGAACTTCCCCAACTCAAAAGCTATTTCTTTTATATTTGCTAGATATTTATACCACAGTTGTGTCCTTTTTTCTTTTTTTTTTTAGTGTTCTGATCTCATTCCTGTGAGCCACACGCAGAGAGCACTCTTTATGACGCCGGAGGGACTACTGTAGAGAGATTGATGTAGTTCAAAATCCCTGATCTCTGCTTTCAACATTTGTAGTGCTTCATTCTCATTATGTTAGCATGGTAGGAAACACGGAAAGACATGCTTCATTTTGCATGTTTACTCCCTGTGTTGTTTTTCACAGATGGTTTTATTTACAGGTTTCTTGGTTGTCTTGTTCCTCTTAGAAGGTGTGGCTGGTTATTTTGACTTAAATAGCTTATGGCTTTATAGCTTCCATGTCAGCCTCATCACCATTTTTAGCACTGACAATATAAATAAATCAATCATAAGTTACAAGGTTTGCTTGGTAGCTTTGATTGGATGGGGTTTTTTTGTTTTTTTTTTTTTTAATGCAGAGAACATGTTAACATAGGATTAATATTTTATATCACACATACTTAGAGATTTAAATGTAGTTTTACAATGAAAGATGAATTACTGTAGAAAGGGATTTAGAGTAATTTCACTAATCCAAGAATTTACTTGTTCCCATTTTTTATATCTGTTGTTGGTTCAAGTGTCATATGAAGAGAGAACAGCATTAAAAACCTATTTAGACTGCCTTCAGCACTCTACATGCAGGAAATGCTTGGGGGAAAAAAAGTAAGAACTCTGAGTAGTGAGAGACAAAAAATTAAGGGGAGAAGGACTGAAGCCACATTCCACTAAGTATTACATTAAAAAAAAACTGTAGAGTTCATTCCCAGTAAGATTAAGTTTCAAGATTTGTAGTTTGGTCTTACATACAGATGTCTAAATGCTTCAACAAATAAATGCCATTGGGAAGGACCATATTTCAAATGGAACCAATTTATAATGAATGCTGAAGCTTACAGCAGTGTTCAACATCCTTTTATCTCCAGTCGTTCAGAAAAGAGATTAAGGTATCTGAAAAATGCATTAAGAAGAAGCCACACCATCTGCTGAGGCAGGTACACCACTGGGAAATTGGAAAAATATGAAAAATTACTTGAGCAAAAGACTGTCTTTCCATTGAAAAAGAGTTGGGGAATGAAGTAATATTGGGACATCATGATGTAAAAAGACGTTAAAAAATTACCCAGGATGGAAAGCCTTGTTTGCTACGTGAATGGTATTTAATGACACAAGAAGTATTTGGAGATGGAAGATTTTGTTGTCACATGTCCCTATTTTACCAGGAAATCAGGAATGGGTTACAACAAAAGAAAAAGTCCTTCATCCCTTATTCAGAACTTTTGCAAAGAGTTTCTTCCTAGTAAGGACCAGAGGGCTCGATTCAGTGAGTTACCATTTGCTTCAATCATGGGCAATTTACCAGAGATTACTTTGCAATATCTCTGAATAGCAGTAACATTCCAAAGAATGGAAATCAAATCATCTTTTCAGGCCTCTATTTATAAGCTCATATGTGCACCTCTCAATCATGCTGTCAACTCCTCCTGGTTTCAGTTGAATCTTGAAATAAAAAAAGATTCAAAAGAGATCTTGCTTTTGTAAACCCACCCTAAGCCTTTCCCTGAGGGGGATGTTAGGAAATTAAGACTGTGTGGTTATTCCTTTGAGAACAGTCCATTATGGAGATATGCCTATGGGATATAAGTTTGGAAACTTCAAACAAGCACTGTCCAGTAATCAGGATTGGTACTACCTTGAACTGGAACACAGAACTTGATACAATCACTCCACAACGCAGGCATTTTCCTATGTTATTAAAGAAGGCTCATTATTTGAAGACTACCATTGTAATTTAAAAATGGATAATAGTTATGATTTTGAATGAAATAGTTAATGTCCAGCCCCATTATCAGCACACCTATCTGAAGATTGTTTTCCACACTAGGTAACAGTGCAACTTGAAGCGGGATCAGAGGACAGATTTCTTAGATAACATTAAAAGGGAGTGGTAAAACTTACCTCCTAATATTTCAAAATTATCTTCCCATCACATGTGGCCATTAGCTTCCATAACATTTTTCCTGTTGAGCTAAGGTCACAGTAGATAGTTTTTCTAATAATAATAATTGTGTGAAACTCAGAGGCTGGTGATATTGCAGCCAGGCATCTGCAGGGTCTGTTTTTCACTATCATTCAGGCTGTAAATTACTTCCATCTTGGACAAAAGTGGCAAATCATCTCACTTTGGTGCTTATGATCATTAATCATATGAAAGTAGCACTGCCAGCCTGTTACTATGCTGGGTGATGTATAGCTTTGTAGTAAAAACCAGACTCTGTCCTAAAATGCTCACAATAAAAACAGGCATTTATGAACACATGTGTAGATAAGCTTCAGCACCATACAAATGCATAATGGCTTGATTAGGATCACATGGCAAGTCCATCAAAAACATTATTGGTTCATAAATCTCCCTAGTCCTCACACACAATCTTAGCTTTCGAAGTGTGTTTTCATGTTACAGATCCAAGAACGAGCTCATAAAATACACTACCATGTAATCATTGTAGTTTCACTTAAAAGTGTCTTTGAGAATTCACAATATGTTATTTCCAAATGTGTGTTATCTGGTACAAACAGTTGCTCAGGCTGCCTTGAATTTTTCATGGGCTTATGCATTTCATGCTAAAATTGAAGCTATATTCAATTTTCTTGTGTATTTACAGTCCAAGAGTCCAGCAACGTGTGGGCACTCCTTTCAATGCACGGGGATAATACCCTCGTCATGAATGCTGATTCACCCATGAAACAACAACTTGCTTTTCCAGTGCACAGCTGACTTCCTAGAAACACCAGTTCCTTGAGCTACTCCCCCTCTGTGTGGCAGCCTAGAAGGTTTAACATTCCTTCAAGGACCATTCCTCCTATGCAGAGGAACGTGCTGTCTTAATCAGTGGAATTGCCATTTACAGGATAACCAGACCCTGTTCTCCGATTTATTTTGCAGTCCCAGTTCCCTCACAGTCTGTTCCTGCTCTGTGTGTACACACTTACAAAAGGCTTCAGGCAACAACTCCTCTCTCAAGTTAAGGTCAATCAATACAGCTGATGTTTAATTATAGGTAGCTGACAGTGTCCTCTGGCATAGGCTAACCTTGTTAAATATAAGGTTTAAAAATATCCCTTCAAAATTAATTTTCTGGTTGTTTTTAGATACCCTGTGTGTGCTGGTTCTTCTGTGACCTTGACGGGACTGGCACTGACAGCTAAAACCCTGCTTTACTTTGTCAACACTGAGATTCACTCCTACATTATAAAACAAGTTTGGGGGTTGTCACTATCTTCCACGCCAGTGCATCCGATCTCCCCTGACAAAGGGGCATGAGATGGTTGTATTCATCTCATGAATACCCTGTTAAAGGTTTTTCAGCAGACACAGTCTGGGCTGTTTTCTTCTATTCACCACACGGTAAGAAAAGGACCATTTGCTTCTGTTCATCTAGTATACTGCCAGAGAATAAGCTGTATGAAATGCACAGAGTCTAAAAGGATTTTAGTGATGTCTTGATTGAAACAACACTCTAACTTGAAAATTTCCAGCTTTAAAGAAAATATTTTTTACATTATACAAGAGTTGCAGATCTTTCTTAAGATTTTTGTTACTTGTATGCTTTGTCAACTGTTTGACTCCTGAGGGAGGACAGCACTACTTAGAAGAGCTTTTAAGAAACTACTGAATTCACTAGGACACTGATTCCTACTGTAGTAGGTCAGCATGTCTCCAGCTGTACTCTGATTTCCAGTAATAGACCTAATCTTTTAAATAAATACGTGATTGCAGCCAGGATGCCTGCACCATTACACCAGGTAAGTCCAACCTCGCCTCCTTCTGTGCTTACCCTTGGGACTGTCAAACTGTTGCAGAAAGGGCTCCCAGGGAAGGGTTAAGCTTATTACTGAACTTGTGTGCTTAATGAAACAGAGACAGTGTACTTAAAATATTGAAAGAAAATTTAAAACAGTCCAGCACTGCAAAACAACAGTCTGATGTTTTAGCTAGAGTTTTGTAATTCCTTGAACTTTCCAACAATATCATGATATCCGTGATTTAAGTTCTAAATATATAAAACCTGTTTAACAGAATCAGAAACACTTGTAACAAACAAGTACCTTGTATTCGAAAATGTCAAAGTATTTTAAACATTAAACAAAACCAGGGAGAATAGAATCTCAGGAATCCATGTTTTGAAATACAAGACTTCATGTATTTTAACCTAAACAAAAGGCAAATTTACTATCTTCCGCGAAGATGCGTAAGTAGGAGCTCTAATTAGACCTCATCCAGTTAAAACTTAATGATTAATCCAAACTGCCTTCAGAAGGTTCAGTGCATTGTGACGTACATTATAAAGAGAAAGAAATTATAGCTGTCAAATGTCAGATTTTACTTCTGTTACTCACCCATCACAGAACCTTGAGACTAAGCATCTTATTTTAATATTTCTGAACAATGTGATTTTAATTGTTGCGATTAAGGGATTGCAGAAACGTGTCCCACGTGAAGACGACACTCAGTGAAATATTACCTCTGCTTTTAGAAGTACCTTTGATCGCACTTGTAAATTCGCAGTGGATTTCCCATTAATTAGTGTGAATTAGCTAGTTGTGGCTGTTCAGATCAGGTTCATTCCAAATGTTTTACAGTGCATCGCTAATTATTGGGGGGGAAAAAAACTCCAACCCTTATTAAACAGCCCGCAGGTGCAAGGGATGCGTTCACTCTGCTCCCTGTGTGTTGTTTCCAGGGGCTGGCAGCTTCTCCGCGCTGTTGGCCTTGGATACTTGGATAGCTCCTAGCATCACGGGACCTCCTCGTCCCGCAGAGGGGCTTCTCCAAGGCCGAACAGAGCGCAGGGAACTCGGCTCAATCCTTCTTCCCTCCCCCCGAGGATCCCATCCCATTTTCCCGTCTAATTCCCCCTCGGGAGCTCTGCTTCCCAGACACCGTGCCGCTCTTTTGTCCTCGGTGCGAGGCCTCGGCTGAGCTCCTTTTCACATATGTCAACACTCGCCCGTAATTAGCGCTCGCCGCACAATGAGCCATTCCCGCTCTGCGAAGGGCTCAGAGCGCGGCTGCTCCCGCGGGGCCGCTCCGGGGCCGGGCGGGTGCCCACACCGGGACCATTCCCCACTGTTGAGGGTGCCGCGGTTTGACAGACGGACACACAGACCGCGTCCTTTGTTCCGCAGTCGGGACAGAGCTGCCTTCGCAGTCTCACCGAGGCCGGGCAGGGATGTTGTTTATCTCTACTGTGCTGCGCCAGGTATTCCCCGGGCACCGCCGCAGCGGTGCGGGGGGTCCGGCTCGTCCAGCCGCGCCGCGCCGGGCTGGGCCACAAACACCCCAGCCCTCGCCTCTCCCCGGAGGACAGGACAGGGCAGAGCAGGGCAGCCCCCGGGGAAGCCACCTTTCCCCCCGCACAGCGGGCGCGGATCCCTACGGACACCCCTCGCTCCCCCCGCGGTACCGGGGCGGAGCTCTGGCCGCCCCGCCCGGCGCCGCTGCGCCTGCGCCGCTCAAGGCGGGACACCGAGGAGTTCCGCGGCGGGCGGCCGGTGCCGGGCTGGGCGCTGCGGGACGGGTGGGTGAGTTCGCTGCGGGGACAGGCCGGGCAAGGGGAGCGTGTGCCGCAGAGCCGGCGCTTCCTCGGCTCCTGCCGGCGCTCGGACTTCGCCCGCGGCTGTCCCTGGGGCGGGCGGNCGCGGAGCGTGTGCCCGGCCTGGCTCTCGGGGTGCGGGTGAGTTCAGGTGTCGCAGCCGCGGGGTTGTCCCAAAATAGGTTCTTCGACCTGCTGTGCATGAGGCTAATCCACAGACAGAGCCAAGGTACTTGATTTATTTGCAGTTCTGAGCGGAAAGAGGGGCTGAGTGGTAAATCCACAAAGCCAGCATGACGACTATCAAAACTTTCCACTATTTATACATTTTAGCTAGTAAAGACATTAATGCTCATTGGCTACAAGTTTTCATAGTTCTCTTATTGTTATTATTGTCTTCTTGGGTATTTTGTGTTTTATTGGTTAAACTATTCCCTTGCTTCTCATGCTAAGTACTTTGCGTGCTCAGTCTTTCTCTTTTAGATAGGTGGTTTGCTTGAGTTGGTGGTCTGTGAGCTCCTGGTTACGATTTTGCCCTGCCGGAGTTACCTTTTACCCATTTGGAAGTGATTTCAACACAGTTGCTGAGCTGGCTTTATTAGTTTCTTCCTTATCGTGGAAGTTCTATCCAATGTCCTTGTGGCCTGTAAATGCTGCATTTTTTGTGTCTGCTATCACTGGTACATCCTTCATCCCAAGCTTTGTTAACCTCCCCCTGGGTCTAAGATCGTTGAAGCATGTCAAGTCCTAAACCTTAACAAGGCAATTCTATAGACAAGTATTTTCCTAACACCTGGACGTCGGGGTTGGGGACAGGTTTCTGTCTGAGTGCACAGCTCCTTGAGCCAGCTGGAGAGGAAGCGTGAATGCTGTGGTTTGTACCTGAGCTCATCAGTCATGTTCAGGCCATTAAGTTTGATGCTCATCTCGCTATTGATTTGTACTTGCCATTTCTCTGTAGCCTCCTGTCTCTCTGTGGCACGCTACAGTGCAATTTTCAGCTGTAGTCTCAGTGCAGTGCAGGGACAGACTGTGCTGTGCTGCAAGCAGCTCTCAACTGGAGGAGTTTGTTCTGCCAAAGTTAGTAAGGGGTTAGCAGGCTGTCAGGGGAGGGGGCTGCCTGTGCCCTTCACAGCAGGAAAAGCCTCACAGGTAGTTTCTGTTTTGTTATTCTTGTATTAGAATAACTGGAAGTGCGGGCTCAACAGTATTGACCATGAAATTATTTGGCAAAACAAATATGCCTATGGAGGGCTGCCTGTTTGGAACCTCTGGCTCTGAAAGGCCACTGCTGGGTCAGAGGACCATCTTCCTGGGGCTAGAAAGCCCCTGGGGCTGCATGGGAATGGCCAGGAGTATCCTAACCCCAGTTAATAGATGTAGCTGTGGTGGGCTGCTGGCATTTGCAGCTTCTTCCCATGTTTTAAATTTAGTTTCCGGAGGTGGTAGTTCAGTTCTGAGGTACATCTTGCCACTGACGCAAAAATTACGTACCAAAATTCTTAACATTTTAAGTGGCAACTAGGGATGTCTGTCAGAAGTTGGTGAGAGGAGGTGGTTTGTGCTGGCTGGGTTGACATGCTGAGCTAAAGTGCTTGCAGTGCATTCTGATCGCTGTGTCCTAATGGCTTTTGGCCGTAATAAACATCAATATGCTGTATAGGATGATTCTTCACCTTGAGAAATTAACACAAACATTTCTTCGAAGTGTAATTGCTGTTGTACTGTAGAAGGAACAGCAGCTTTCACAGCTGACCAGTTTTGAATACTATTCATGCACATTTGAGGCCAGCCTAATGTAGCCAAAGAGCTAATCTGAAGAGCTGCTTCATTGTGTCTGTTTCTTTTTAACAGCTCTGATGACAAGTCACAGAGGATCAACAAAAGCAGATGGCAGGAGGTGGCTCTTGTTGCTCTGGGGAGTAGCCTACTGGAGTAAAAGATTAGAAGATAAGCACATTAACACGAACCACAAAGAATTACTTTGGGCTAAACAAAAAAACCCTTCGTGCCAGAGTGTGTTAAAACTGAATTTGAGAGAAGTTTGAAAAAATTACACTTCGTAAGCATTCCAATTTCACTCTGGATTTTTGATACTGAGAGTTCTTTTTTCCCAAGCGCAGTCCAAAGTTCCAAGAGCAACAAACAGATACGCATATAACATCATCAGGTACCAGCACAGGCTTGCCTGATAGATGTAGGGCTCTGGCAGAACATTTTGGGGGGGGGGGGGGGAAATATACTTCATCTTGTGTGGCATGTCAAAGGTATGCAAAACGTAATGTTTTGACTTAATGCATAAGAGCACCAGTTAAATTTAAGGCTGACCATTACAGGGTTTTTTTTGAGGCTTATGTATTTTTCTATAGAATGTCTCTCACAAGGATTTTAACTTACAAGTTGGAAGAATACCAATATTAAAGTCCCAAGGAGCGTGAATTAGTACTGCATGGCGGAGTTTTTTTTGGTTAGTGCTGCAGTGAATGTTGTTTTCCCCTAAACTTCACATCTTGTTAAATTAGATCTCAAGATCACTTAAAATATGTATTAGTGGTGCTGTGCATACTGCTTTGTTCAGGAGTGTAATGGCTGTCACTGCTTAGTTTGATGTTCTCTGAAAGCCAGGCACAATGTCATGACTTAGTCCTGAACCTGCCAGGATCAGAACATCATCTGTGTAACCAGTGGTTGTCAGGGATAACTCTCTGAACACAGTCGCAACTTAAAATTTCCATTTTCCTGTGGGCTTTTCCAATTTTGGAGTGATTTTATTTTTTTAAGGATGTTTTTAGAAGTTTCTGGCTTTTTGTGACTTTCTGTGACTTTTTTCCGAGCATTCAGAAGTGACTGTAATGAGATCAGCGTGGGATTTTTCACTTCTTTTGACTCAGCAGACTCATCCTGTAGCATATTTAATACTTACAAATCCAGGATTTTCTTGCCAGCTAACAGTAGGCCAGAAATGATAATTCACAGTTTCTGAGTTGTTGCAACAATGTCTTGAGGTAAGGTAGGAAGGGGAACCTGACAAATCTTGCTCCGTTAAGTCATGCACAGTTGAGGTGAAGGTCACTTGAATGCCTGCAGTGGCAGTGCAGTTTTTCTGCAACCATCTCATAATGCTGTGCAAAACCAGGGAAGTTTAAACCATGCCACTCAGGAAGGGAATGTGTTGTTTTTTCCTCCCTTTGCAGACGTATGGGCATGTATTTTCACATCACACTGTTATTATTGTGGAATGTATTTTGTACGTTTATGAAAAAGTAACCTTGCTTCTGAACGTCTGGAACAGATGCGTGGTTCATGTGTCATTAAATTAGAAACTGCAGGAAAACAAAGAACCATCTGGAGACTTGGTGGGGGGGAGGTTGAGGTTTCTGGTTAAACGTATTATCAACACAGGAAAAAATATAAAGAGTGCTTCAGCTACAAAAGGAGGCAAAGTGTGATGGGCATTTTGTTTGGTTTTGGTTTTAAACCATTTTCTTTTTGTGATTAGGGGAAGCACCAGAATGAAAGACATGGACAATATCAAAACTGTAAAGAAAGAATGGTAGGTGCCAGTTCTCCCCTCCCCATTTTTCCTCTTCCTTTCCCACTGCTGTTTGTGTGTCCAGTCATTACTTTTCAAACTTTATGTTAAATTCTAAAATACAATATTTTTACTGTATTCATCTTCTCCAC
The DNA here is from genome assembly GCA_013397055.1 of Pachycephala philippinensis. Lineage (NCBI taxonomy): Eukaryota > Metazoa > Chordata > Aves > Passeriformes > Pachycephala > Pachycephala philippinensis. The sequence goes on from VWZT01006819.1 coordinate 313,364, forward strand.
ATATACTAAAAGTTTAAAAAATCCTGTTGTTTTGCTGAAAGATTTTTCACATACCTGAAATGTTTCCTAGATGCAAGAAGCTGTGTAAATATTTTTATTTAAAATAGCAAGGCAGCCCTTCAAATTGCTAACTCACTGTGCAGCTCTGCATCTGATAGGGAAGTGTTTGCTTTTCCTGTTGTGTTTCTGAGGTAAAGCACAGTGAATAGCTACATTAATACTTCAAATTTCTTTTGTTCTATTAGAAAACTAAAATGAGGACAGCATACTTTTGAAATTTCTTCTTTAAAGTTGTTGAGGTTTTCTTTGTTTAAGATGTTAATCTCCAGGGATTCTTAGTGTTGCATAGATGCACTGCAAACAATTCCATTTTATGCAAATGTATCTAATTACCATTCCAGTAAGCATTGCTGCTCTTGAATTCAATGCAGAGTTTTATGTAAAATTGGATATTTTTTCAAGAGCTGGGATTTTTATTTTCTGAATTGCTTAAAATAGACTTTTCTGAATCTCCAGTAGGAGTAACTCCTGCAATGTTTACGAAAAGCTGCATAATCTTACTATGCAAAGAACCTATACTGAGATAATCATTCATTCAGGTTGGATATTTATGCATTTTGACTGGTGAAAATCTAACAGAAACAGCTGTCACATATACAGTGTTCTATAAAAAGATGTGGTTGATGCATCTTTTTTAATCCCCTGGCAGCCTCCACAGTGTTGAAGGCTTCTATTGTATTTCTTCAGTGTGCTCCAGTGGTGTCGTGTCGCTTGAGTTTCCCTGATGCACTTTCCAAAACAGTAATGGTGGTTCTGGGATGGTGCTGGGAATGGGGAGGTTCAAGTGGGGATGGAGGAGTAAATCCTAGGGCAATTTTCTTGTATTTTTTAAAACGTATGGCAAAGGAAGCCAAGGTTGTGTCATGGAAATGCTTTAAGGAAAGTCCTTCATTGGTGTGCAGCTAGGTGTATGATGGTTAGAAGTATGAATCATCTAACTTGTATTCCTTGCTCTGATACCAAGTTTAGAAGCTTTGCATAGATTAGTTCATCTTTTCTGATTATGTTCTTTAGCTTGTGCTTTTGAAGTGCAAATAGTAGCAGTTAGAGATTGGTAAGAGGTTTATAGAAAAGGCACAATGCAAAGCTGACCTGATGTTTTGTAGCAGCTGAGTAAGCTGGGTGCGGGGGCGTGTGCCTTCTATATTTCTTGGTACAGAGCTTCTGAGGTACCTACTTGTCTTCTAATGTGTCCTTTGAGGAGTCATTTTTGCTTCTTTGTTCTGCAGGGTGTGTAAATCAGGAACCGATGATCAGATTTTGAATGGTACAGAACAAAACTGTGACTGCTTTGTAGATAACCTATTTGAAGAAGCTCAGAAGGTTGGTGCTATGTGTGTGCCCCCAACCACAGTCAAGAACCAGGTAGGCAGTGAAGAAAAAATACTCATGTTTGATATAACAGTCCTCCAGGAGGATTCTGGAAAACAGATGCCAGAAGTGTAGCAGTCTTTTCCAGTACATCAGTAAAAAAATGCACACAGAATTCAGAGAGCTGTAGGAACAGCCTCCCATCTCCCAGTCAGCCAGGCCTTTGCTGCTAGGCTTTTGGCTGTTAGTGCTTTACAGTGGGTTTAGAGCCATTCTAGAACCAATGCTGGCATTGGCTAATGCACTTCTGCTTTATTAGTAGGGAGAGTGAGGTGAGCAGCAGTTCGAGGAATGACAAGTACTATTACATAAGAAAGTTATTTAAGGAGCTGCAGCCTTTTTATGCAGAGGCATAGCCCAAATATTTTTCATTTGCTCTTATTCATATAATTATGGTTATAGTGGGATGCTCAGTGTGGGTTTGTATCTCAGTGATTCTGTCCTTTTCGTGTTTTTCTGTTACTCATCAATGACTAGTAAGGGGAGGGAGAAAAGGCCGTGTAGAACAAAGATGACAAGAAGAAATTTGGAGTGGGCATTGCTAGAAATTGTGTTCACGGATCCTTAACTGACCCTGGAAGAAATGAAATGTCAGGAGCAATATCTTAAATTGCAGTCCTGAAATAGTGTTCCATGGCATTAGTTGTGTCAATGCTTAAATAGGAAGTTGGTGTGGAATAATTAGCCCATGTTAAATTTGCATACTGGCTCACTGTAGAGGAACCTTCCCATAATTAGAACTCTTTCCATATGCATCGGTGCCATGAGACACAGGAGTTTTTGATGGAATCTGATCTTGCTGAGTGCTGTCTACTTCTTTTGACAGATTACCCAACCGAAAGAGAAGGAATTTTATTCAGCAGTTTGTACATGCTGTTTATTTATGTAGCAATCACCTAACAAGTCAAACTGGAAAAAAAAAAAAAAAACCAACAAAAAAAACCCTCAAAAAAACTCCAAACTTGTCAGGTACTATCAAGCCTAGTTCAAACTAATTTCCAGCTGAGGTGAATTCTGCGTTTGTCTATACCTCATCTGGGGCCAAGTATCTGTCAAGACAATGTTATTTCAGGCACCTGGATAACTAAATGCTTCCTTAAATGGCATGATGCATTAATATGAAAATACAATCCCAAATATCCATCTTACAGTTGGAGAGATTTCTGTAAACAGTGCAAAGGCTACAAGGTGGAGTAGTGAATGATTTCTGGCAAAGTTAAGGAATTACTGAGAAATTATTTTTTCATTCCCCTAACCACCAAGGTTTTGAATACACGCAGGAATTCCAGGATAACATAAGTGTACGACTGTCTGAAAGTAAATTTTCTTTTACTTGCTTCATTTCCTGAGTGAAAGGCTTCTGCATGTATCATCTCAGTGCCTTTACTTAGAAAATCCTCCTGAATGATCGGAACAAGGCTTTACCCTAATAAATCCCCAGCTGGACCATTCTGGCAGTTGGTGTTCCAACACCAGGCATGTGTGCTCTCAAATTAGCTCTTGAAGAGTTGCAGCTGGCTGTGATAGTCCAGCTTTTTTTTTTTTTCTTTTTTTTTTTCTTTTTTTTTGCTGCTGAATTGAAGGAGTGTTCTTGACCTAGGAAGCCAAAATGATTGGGGGAAGGTTTGTTTCTAACCCTGACTGACACAAGATACTTAGAAATGTCACTTACCCCTTGCAGTTGCTGTGCCTGTTGGCACAGGGCCAAGGCAGATTACAGTGAGCCTGCTCTCAGTATTTTTAGTCTATGAAGTGGATGATTTATAATCACAGGGTATGTGGGTATACCAAGCTTCTTTTACATCAGTGTTATAATGAGAATTGTTCTTAACTCTGTAGGTTGATGTAATCATTAAACTTTGGAAAAATGGGTTTACGGTAAATGACAGCGAACTTCGGAGCTACGCTGATGTTGCAAACCAGCAGTTCTTGGAGTCCATTAAAAAAGGGTAAGCGAGTTTTGTGTTCTTAACCGGCCTGAGTTAATGTGCTTTGGGTAGCACTTAGCTTATGCTCTCATATTTTTACGTGGCTTTGCTGCACTGCAGTGTCCCTGTAGGAGCGCGGGCCCTGCCGGTCTCGTTCCTGCAGTGCTAATGGCTGTTGGAACATCAACAGGTTCAACACAGCTCTCAGTGGAAGTACTTGTTCAGTTGGTGATGAATAGATAAAAGCCAGTGTTGGCAGGGGCCACAGCAGGTGCACAATGAAATAAAGACTAAATCAGTGCCCAATAAGAGCTACAAATCAAATGGTGTTTTGACTAATGAACTCGATGCACAAGGGGTTGAGCATTTCTACTTTTATAGTCTTTGTTTTCTTTTTGTTGATGAAAAGCCTTAAATGGGCACAGATGTTCTGTGTAGCATGAAGAAACTCTGATCAGTCTTAAATTTCTGACATTTTTCCAAGTACAAACTTGCTATTGTGTATATATAACAATCTAACATTCATCCTTGTGTTAAGAGCCGTCTTGTATTTTTCCCTTTGTTAAAAGTTAACATGCTGTCCTGATTTTTGCTAGTGTTTGCAGTTGTTGCTTTAAAAAAGGAGTTTGACCATACAAACCAGTGTGATTTTGAGCCTTTAATTTGTCTGTTTCTTCACCCCATGCAAATGGAGAGGAGAATACAATTTTATGGATAATGCAATTTAATACCTCCTTATCAAGCATGTGAAATTACTACGTCATTATATTTTTCTTTTCCATATTTTGCTAGGCCATCAAAAATATTAATTCCTGTATGGCTGTCACCTGTGTTAGTTGTAACAGCAATTAACTGCACTGTTTAAAGCCCTTTGTGTGCATTCATCAAAAGTTTGCCACTTTTATTCCACTCTTTGCCTGTGAAGACACTAATTATGAGATAGTATCTGCATAATCATTGATGGTAGAGAAGCATTTAGTACAGCCCCTGTGCCAGCTGAGCCCCACCACCCGAAATTGTGCTGTCTGCATCAGAGCTCAGAGACAAAGGCATCGTTGTGTTCTGCTTAATACGATTAAAGCATTACCAAGGTGATGTTACTGCACTGAAGAGTGGAGCTATTAACGATGATATAATTTTTAGAAGCTGAGATCTGTGTTTATTTGCCATTAAATACATTGTGCCTAAACTCAGATCTTTCTCTTTAAAGCCTTTTTGTTTTACTTCGGGGATAAAATAATTGAACCCTTTGCAGCAGTGTATGGCAACACTGAACTTCCTACATGTCATGTGTTTAGAGTGGTAACTGCTGAGAAAATTTGAACATCACTCAACAACTTGCATAATAGGGTTTTGTTTTATTATACACTTTCTAGTTAATTTGCAGTTCAGGAACTTGGAATTATTTTTATGCCATGCACTTAACCTAACTCTTAGTAAATACCTGTGAAGTTGTTTTTTAAAAGCATGATCCTTGAAAGGCCAAATGTTGAATAGATATTAATCATTGGTCTATTTTATATACTGAAAACAGTATAGTACTTTTTTTTGACCTTTTTTTTTTTCTTAAGGGAACTGCCTTTTGAGCTACGAAAAGTTTTTGATAAGGAGGAGATAGAAGTGAAAGTGGAAGATAAAAAAGATAAAGTGTATTTGTCGTCAAAAAAGCCCATGTTTCATCCCTTTTCTGGACATGGTTACAGATTAGGAAGGTGAGTAGACTGATGCGATCTATGACTGAGTAGCTGAAGGGAACTATACCTATGGTGAAGAATCATTATTCAGGCTGGAAGTGATCTCTGGAGTTTTCTAATCCAAGCTCCTGCTCAAAGCAGGGTCATCTGTGGGGACAGATGAGGTTACTCAGGCTTTTATCCAATTGGATCTTGAAATCCCACAAGAGCAGAGACTGTGCAGCCTGCTTCAGTGCTGGACTGTCCTCATGGGAAAGAATTTTTTCCTTATATCCAATCTGAGTGCCTCTCTTTGGAATTTCTGTCCACCATGAAAAACATCACCCCCTCCTGCAGGCCCTGGCAGGCTGCTTTTAGGGGCCCCACAATCAGCACCATCTCTTCCACAGGCTGAACAAGCCACTCTCCTCCTGTGTCTGCTGATCGGGCGAGTGCTCCATCCTGCAGGCATCTTGGTGTCTCTCCATGAAGCTTGGGGGATAATTGGCTCCCACAATCCACTGGCTGTGTTGCTGTGTTGATACAGCCAGAATGCTCTTGGCTTTCGTTGTTCAAGGTCTCAATATTAGCAGAACTGTTTCCAGCTGAAATGCTGTCACTCTTCTATTCTGTGATTTTAGAGGAAAGAATCTCTTTTAAAACTCTATGTGCAATAGTTTGAGAGGAGGAGGGAGTATGACAATCCCATAAAGGGAACTGAAGAAATAAGAGGTTATTTTGCATTCTCTTAAAATTGTTCAGTAATTAATAATGTGTTTGTTGCAGTAAGGCATTTTAGCATTTTACAGTGATCCGTGTCTCTTTTGTAGTTGGAGAGTGTCAGCCACTCATGCCAGTGCAAATACTGGACTTGATTTACAACCAAACAGTAACTGTATTTTGGAAGGCTGTTGTAGAGCAACAGGCCAGGAGTTCATTTATTTGATCCCTGTGAGTTTTGCTTACTCCTGCCACATTATCTGCTTGACGTATCTCTGCCATGCAAGACCTGAGTGCCCATAAAAGCAGGCGTCAGCCTAGGGAACAGGACATGTTCAGTGACCAGGAGCCTACAGGAGGCATCACAGGTGGCACTGCTGAGTGGCTGGGGTTCCTAAGCTGTGGTGCAGCTTGTTTCAATTAAGTGGGAAGGGTTTGGCTGCTAAGCCCCAGAGCTTGTACTGGGGGGAAGCCTGACCTGGGCAGGAGGAGCTGAGGCAGGGGAAGAAGATAATGTGCAGAGCAAAAGACTGATAGAGGTAAAGGATGAGTGGTTCCAGGCTGACTCAGAGAAGCAAATACCTGTTTTATGAGTTTCATCTGTTTCCATAGCACAGTCCATTCAGTTGCTTCATGCTCGAGCAGATACAATCAATAGGGAAAACCTTCCCTTGAGACACATAGATGAGATGCTGCAAGGCTTGCTTTTGATGGCACAGAAATCCCGAGCAAATGGGGATCAAGAACTTAACCTTATTTTACCTACAAGTAGACCTGTTTATAGCAAAACCAAAAGATCTTCAGTGTGCCGGGTTTCTGCTGCTAACCAGTGCTAAATGGTAGGTTGTTCAGTCGCTTGTTGTGCTCTGCCATGCCTACAGCAAGTAATGATCTTGCTTCCCAGTGGGCAAGTTAGGTTTCAGAAACATGCTAATCTGTGAATTTCGGTTGACTGGTCTTGCGCACGGAGACATCCTACAACTTGCTCAGCATTTTTTTATTTTTCTCCTACTCTTGTAAGTCTGTTCTGTGCTATGCTGTCAAAGCCTTTTCGTTAAAGGCAAGTAAATATTTTTGCTGACCTTGGAAACATGAGCCATAAGTGGTCCTAGTCCATAAAGTAGTGCTTGCTTCCTGCTGTTAATAAATGTCCATTGCATGTATACACCACACTTGCAGCAGAAAAGCTTTGTGGGGCAGTAGCAGAGCTGGCTGAGACCTGGAACAAGTTTTAAGCTGTAGAACTCCTTTTCCACAGTAGCACTTGTGTGATTAGTCAGAAATGAGAGAGACAAATGACTGAAGAGTTTACTTCAGCTTATAGCCTAGCTAAACCTCTGCTTATCAAATAAACTTCTAAAATTGATAGTGTATGCTTGGTCAGTGTTCCCAAGTGGAGGGATTTTGTGATGGATGAACCATTATGAATTGGTCTATTGACTGGTTCTCAAAACTTTCATTGGAGGATCTAGAAATAACATATATATTGATACAGCTTAGACAAGCTTGATCCTCTGACTTTTTGTTTTACAGGAGAAATAAGTCTTACCAAAATTTCCCAGTGTACCTTATGAACGTCTCTAACTAATGGGTATATTCTGTTTCATCTATCACTGTTCAGATGCATTTCATAATTTGGGATTATGACCAGATCTGCAACCCCACTTTTCTATTGAGCTAATCTGTGCATCTTTGAAACTGCCTCAGAAACACGTTAATTAAACTATTGACTGAAATCCCTTGTAGCAAAGTGAGCTTGCTCTGTAACCTCATTAGGGTAAAGCATTGTGTGTCAAGCTGCTTAACCATCAGTCAGGGTAAGGCATGATACCTAACTCCTGGGCTTTCTCTTGTCAGAAAATTGACAGGATGCTCTTATGTCTCTTCGATCTCTAGTTTACATCTTCTATTGATAATCTTATAAAAGGAATAAGCCTTAAAAGGAGTTACAATGCTTCGATCTCGGGCTAATAAGACTTAGATTCTTGGGTTCTGGCTTTAGTCAAAGCTCCCACCACTAGATGGCTTTATCTGTCAGTTCTGCTAGAGAAAAGTTTTTACATATAGAAATGCTTGAAATCTTGGTGAATACAGATGTTCTAACTTTCTCTTAAATCTTCATTTAATGCGTTGGCTCCAGTCTCGCACACACTTGCTACTGAAAGAATCACCTCCAGTGCCTGCCGCATATGGAGATGTGACTGTGGGGGAAGCTGGTTTGGGAATGACACCAAAATCTGTGTCCACGCATGGCAGTTGTCTGAGGTACAGCTGTGACCAGTGTAGCCCAGCCCAGCCTGAGCCAGACACCACGGCTGAGCACCTCCGCAGCCTCTGCTGTCCTGGAGGCAGCTCGCTCACACAGGTTCTGCAGTGTCTGAACCAGCAGCTGAGCAAGGAGGGAGCAAGAGCTGGGCATTGCTGGACTGAAGTATGACTTGAAATTTATTTTTTTTTTTCCTCTGCTTGCAAGACACTATCTTGCTGGCACTCAGTCTTTTCTTCCTGATCTGGAGGACAATTAAGTCTTACTTTGTATTGAGGTCAGGCATGAACAGAAGCTGTTTGTGAGATAGTGAGGCAGGTGGATGGTAGTACATCACTTGAACTTGCAATGGCAGAATATTTTACAGATGTGCCTCTTGTAATTTGTTGGTGCCAAGTCCTTGTGCCCCAGCTAATTTCTGTATAATGCAAAACCATTCTGTCTCCAGTCACAGAGAACATCTCTCATCTCTCACTTGGAAAAGAGATTTCTTGATTCTCACTCTTTTTGCTGAGTTTCTGTGGAAGATATAAAAAGTGCCTCTACTGGCTGATATCCTAGAAGTTCAGGCACTTAACTGGGCAATAAAAGATTTTGAAATACCTCTGACTAAACTTGCACTTAAGACTCCAGCTTTATTAGCCTGAACATATTAAGTCATTAGCTAATAATAAATTAGCTGTGACTTTTCTGCCTTATGAATAAACTAAGACAGGTACGAGAACATAAAAATGGGGTTTGTCTGCAAAGCAGGTGTGCAGTATAGTTAAGACTGTTACTCCATGGCCATCAGTTACCCACTTCTCTCTCAAGAAATTGTAACTCACCAATTTTCTGTGCAAAGAGAGCTTTTCTGCAAACTGCTGTGTAGGGTGCTCATGTAGTCAGTGACCACAGCTGAGCTCAGAGAAGGAATGGTAACTCCTTAAATCATTGCTATTGTTCTGCAAGCAAACATCTGGTTATGCTCACAGGGGCTGAGAATGTGCCCATTGGATCAGGGCCAGTGAGGACTTAAACTGTACATGCTGAACAAGCTTAGTCATGAAAGAAGCACTAAGCTCTAGACACTTCTTCAGAATAAAAATTTTTGCCAGAAGTTTTTTTATTGTTTGTTTTTTAAGACCATGCAGTTGGACTGAGGTCCATGTATTCTGTCAAGTCATTTTATGAATCTTTGCCCCTGTGGTTGGGTCAGCTGTTGAAAATGCCTTAGGAAAAAAAAATCCAAATGCTGTGTGCATCAGTCTGGATTTTTCACATTAAGTCAATTTCTCTGATAGATGAGTAATTCTTCTAAGCTGAGATAGATGATGCTGGAGTCTAAATCAAGGCTAACAACATTCAGTTAAATTGAATTACTGTAATCATATTATGCTGAAAATTAACTTTGAGTATGCAAATTCAATACTCAACCCCCTTAAAGTTTCACCTGTGTGATTAGAGTACAAAAATGCATGAAGAATCTTCAGTCAGCTTTGTCTCTCGTATATTCATATTTAATCCTCTGATAGTTCCTTTCCATCTTATAAAAATGTTAAACACAAGCAAACTGAAATTCTTTAGCATGTTTTAGTCTTTTAAGTGAAGATATTGGCATGCATATAGGAAAAAAATAAGGAAGAAAGAAAGAAGCTTCTCTTTATGTCAGTATTCCTATATTTATTAAACTAAGAAGTCATCGGTACGCTCTGTCACAGGGCAGAAAGCTCCAGAAGCAGAGGTCTGAAGGCAGGTTCAAGCTGGCATGCGTACACAGAAGCCGTAACCTCATGTGGCTTTTCTTTTCAGTGCTACTCCAAAGATAATCTCTAAAGTAAGAGATGATCATCAAGGACCTGACGACAAAAGACACCTGCCTTTAGTGCCCTTGAATGATTTGGAGCCTGTCACCAATGTCCAGATCTGGTTAGCTGATGGGGAAAGGATAATTCAGAAATTCAATGTTTCTCACAGGTAAGATTTATTTTACCACTGTCACATGTATTTGCATCTGAATTATTTGTCTTAATGCCTGTACTCTTAAGCCTCTAATTTCCTCAGTTCATTTAGCATTAGACTGCTTTTCAGTTGTATCTGGAAAACCTTTGAAATTTTGAGAAATCTTTTAGCTGACAAGAGGAACATAAGAGGAGTATGAACTGATGTTAAAAGTTGTCTCATAACTGAGCATAAAGGAAAACCTGAGGAAAGTCTAGAAGTTCTTTGTATAGGTTAGTGAAAGTTAAGGTGTACATATTGCTCATTACTAGAGGAGATAGCTTTTAACATGATAGATCTCTCACAAAACAACTACATCTGGAACAAATGGCTTAGTATAAAGCCTGCTGGTCATTGGGCATAGACAGCACCACAGGTGGGAGCTGGAGAAAGGGACTTAGGGACTTAGAGTTGAGCCAGAGAAACCTCTGGGGATGGCTGTAGTCAGTGCACTGGGCAGGGAGGTTCATCCCCTGCATGTCACCATGGACAGAACAGAATGCACACAGTGTGTTTAATTCTTAATTAATAAAATGTCTGGTTCCCAAAGAGGCCTAGAAATGAGGATAATGTCAGAAGGTGTCAGCACAGTGCATGTATGCAGGAGCTTTGAGAAAGTGGGATTAACACTTTAAATTGTAGAACTACTGTCTTTAGAGACCTTTCTCAAATCTGAATTTGAGAAATTACTCCAGTACTATACAGTTGTGTCATGTGGAAAGGATATGTTGCCTGTGCTTCCCTGTGAAGCAATTTAAAGATATCACAGATTTAATACACCCCAGGCTGCTGTCAAGATAAACTGTGTATATCTGTGGCTGGTCAGAAGGAAAGCGCAGCTGTTGAAGGTTAATGACTGTAGCTTTTTCTTTGACTTGTACTAATTTATTACTGTTAGTGGCCTGAGAACTGAACTGAAACGCTGTTGTGATGTACTGCCGAAGGGTAAATTGCTATTTTAATTATAAATACTTCATTGAAGGGCTTAATATCTCAATTATTCCAGGTCCCGCACATTTAAGTATATTTAGAAGCTTTTTGTCTTCATAGTAAATAGCAGTTTGAACAGCTTCTAAGTGCTTTTGAGAGGGGAAAAAAATCTGAGATAAGCAGAACAGCAGCTTTACTGGTGTAATGCTCTTTTTGAAGTAGTGTGCAATAAATATTCCATCACAGCATAGCCCCGTGCCACAAGACCAGCATGTTTGTGCTATACACAGTATTTGTGTATGTCCTGATAAGAACTAGAGGGAAATCCTTTTAGAGTACATATCCTTAAGCATGATGATTGCATACACAGCACTCCTTTCAGTGCAGAAGACAAGTCAGCTGTTTGTTGACTAACATATAGATTAATAACATGTAGCACATGTATAGCAGTGTCTGGGTGAATTGATTACTTTTAGCTTTTTGCAGCTGGATTGTGTAGGTGCCACAGTAACTGCTGCCATAGATCTGAGTTGATTATTGATGAAAGATTGGAGCAGCAGCACGGGAAGCATTGTAGTGTTGCAGTGTGGGGAATTGTGACATGGAGTCTAGCAGCTGGGAGAGCAGAGTTGTAGGAATAGCACACAGAGCTGTGTCCTGGATCGAGTTGTGTCCCCTCTTGAGCACTTGCTAGGTTAGTGTGACCCTGGAGCATTGGGTATGGAGCCTGGAAAAGCACTTTTTCACCCTGAAACAGGGAGCTGGTGGCTAATTGCCTGATTTGCTCTAGGAACCCAATCAACTTTGATACAATGCATGTGTAGACATCTGTAAATGTCCAACCAAAAATTTGGTCCTGTTTGAGGTTTTTCAAGCTCTTGGCTTATAAGATCAAGCAGTGACTCTGTATTGAGGCCTGCGTGCATAGGAATTAGTTTTTATTTTGCTGGCTGTGTCTGTCCTGGTGAGTGTGGCTAAGGCATGGAAATTTGGGCATCTGTGCTGCTAAACTGTTGGGATGGCATTGCCCCAAGCCAGCCAGCACTTCCTCAGTACCTAGCCATGGTTCAGATGTTAGCTCAGGTCCTGGACCATTCCCAGGAGACAGTAAACCTCATGGGAGACCCTGTGCATGGGGGAGAGGAAGGGTGAGTTTAGGCATTTACCAGCAGCCAGTCTGCCAGTTGGTCTCAGGACCAGAGAATGGACATTGTCACTGTGTTAATTTTATTCATGTAGATGTATCTTTTCATCTTCATTTTCTAATTAAATTGGTCAATCCTGATTCTTCCGCAGCAAAACCTCTGTCTTGCTCACTTGTTGCAAGGTTCTTCACAGACAGCTTGAACCCGTAATTAATTCACTGTGCCCTTGCTTTGGGAGGATGGGATTGTATTTAGACCCAGTTAATGTATCGACTGTCCAAATAATTTTTTCAAACCCTTTTTCTTTATTTTTGTCATGGTTCCGCTATGTGAACCACACACTGGAGGCATCTTTATTCTAGCTCTTGGCTACAGAACCCTCAGGTAAGAGCTCCACCAGCTGGTTAGGAAATGGTAGGTTTGTGTAACTACCATCTGAGCCACAGTGGTGCATTTGAGTGCTCAGAGTAAGATACTCATCCCTGTCCCCTTGGGAGTACTCTCAGAGCATGCAGATCTTGGTCCTTGCTTCCCAAGTGGATCAGGCATTTCAGGATACCACCTCACCTATATTTCTCCAGTTCTCTGCTGTCAGGCATTCCATGAAGTGGTTTCATTCCAAGCCTGTGGTGGCTGTGTGGGTTGCGCACATGTGTGGGGATTGCAGTGCCGAAACTCTAATGCTGAGTTTTCTTACTTTCTTCTCAGAATCAGCCATGTCAGAGACTTCATAACAAAGTATCAAGGATCTGAGGAAAGTGTTCCCTTCACACTGACGACCTCCCTGCCCTTTCGAGAGCTGCAGGACGAGACACTCACACTGGAGGAAGCAAAGTTGGAAAATGCTGTTGTTGTTCAGAGACTTCGGAAAACAACGGAACCTTTCAGACTGTTAGTGATAAGAGCACCTGAAAATGACTACAAAACTGCTGCTACATCTAATGGACAGCTCAAGAATGAGCAAAAAACTGCTATCAGTAGCACAAGATCAAATTAGCTTTTAACTGACCAAAAACTATCTGCAGGGTGAACTAGGCAAAACCAAAAACATAACCAGCAATATGTGGATGGCCTCACATCCTCATGCACTGTGCTCTTAGAGAGCAGAACGGGTGCTGTGCTGTTGTCTGCTATAATAGAGGTATTTTCAGCTAAACTGGGTGGTCAGAGCCTGGCTGTATAATGTAGCAGAGGTAACTGTACAGCAGATCATCCTTAGAATTTCCTTAGGTAAAAAGCTTCTTAGTTATTAAATAAGTGGGTCTAGGTGGAACAGTTCTCTTACTACTTAACTACTGATAGCACCTTTTAAGGAAAAATAGTATTTATTTTTGCACTTTGGACTAAAGTGAAATATTTCACTTACATTATAGTGTAAACTGCTGCAGTTTGCATTCTTCTCACAGTAACTCTTAGACAACCAATACTGCAGGCAAGCTCACATTTGAACTCTGACTTGAAAATCTTCAGGATGTAACTTTTACCACAACATCTGCCGTGTAATAATGTTCTGTCAAGTCTTCACATGGTGGTAGGTGCATGTGTGAGAAGATACAAATGAGGTAGTCTGGTGCATACTGCATATGAAGTGCCTCAAAGTAAGCTCTGAAGGAATTGTTCTTACCAATGGTTGAAGTGGTTTCTGCTTCTTTTGGGCTGCTACGGGTGTCTTGCAGATCAGGTGATGTTAAACTACCTAGCTCATTAGCATAGGGACCCACTTGTAGCTTTGTCCCACAGAAACTAAAGCTTTTTTGGCTATCATCAAGCAAGAATGTTTAGAGGGACACAGTTGTTTTTGTACTATTTATCTGCCTCTGTCCTGAACTGTCCAGCTGATTGAGACACTAATTGCATGTAGTCAAGTTTCAAAAACGTTGAAAATCCTTACTTGAAAACTGAAGTTTTTCTCTCCACTTTGCCCCATTTCCATCCAAATCTTTTATTTTGCTATTCATGTACTCAAGGCATAAAGTTTGTAGCCAACTATTCCATGTTTTGCTAAAAGAGAAACCAACATAAAGACTAAATTATTTTGTACTGTGTTTACTAAGCATGTGGGAGTGTGAATGGAACTAAAATAATCCAGGTAGGAGAGATCCCAGGACCGTCAATGGGTCCTGACTCCTCTGTGCTACCTGTGCCAAAGGATTGGTTGTTGGGGTTGTACTTCTTTTGTGTGGTTAAGTGAAAGATGGGTTTGGGTTTTCCTGGTTTTGTTCTAAATAGAAAATTACTTCATTGGAGTGACTTGTATTCTAAACAGTAGTGAGCCTTCCAACTAGGGATGCACTCTCCTTCATTCCCAGGGATATAAAACTGGTTTGCTTCAGCATCTCTCATGGTGTGTTTGAAGTGAAAGTCAGCTGGGCAAATATCTATCTATTCTGTGTCCTCCGAATGCAAATCTCTGAAAACTATGCCTTTAAACACTTCCCAGTGCTATAAACTTCCTGTGCTACTGTGTCATTCAGGTTTATGTAGCAAGTGGTACAATTAAATTTTCTTTGCTCTTGCACTGACTCCTATATGAAAAACAAAAGTAAATGTGCAGACAAATCCACTACTAAAATTGAAAAGACAAAGCACCTAAAGACACAGCTCCAACCCTCAGTTCCCAGAGCTTCCTAAACAGGGAATTTTATTAGCCAGTGCTTTCAAATTTGTCTTAATGTACAGCTAAGTATTAGAAAATCACATGTGCTTGATTGTGAGCTCAGTTGTACTATCTAAAAGGTACACTAAATGTCAAAAGTAAGTGTACTACTATTCATGCATTTGCAGCATGGAAATTTGAAGAAATAATTAGTGTAAGATTGAAATTGAAGGGGGGAGTGTAAAATTTTGAAGTGGGTAAATCTGTTTTGCTTGCTATCCTTTGGAAGCAGCAGTAAGTATTTTGTATTTCAACGTTGATTCATGTCTGCTGCCAGCATTTTAAGAGATTGGATAGTTTGGTGCTTTACTAAAACCAACTGTGTCTGGCTGCAGCTTTGGTGTATTTGAGTGTGCATTTGCAGTTTGAAAGTGTCAATCTTAAATACAAAATGAGAGAAAATCTTTGAAAAGTCTGAAGTGACGTTGACTGCATTAATCCCATGGTAGACTAGAAAGTGCCTTTAAAAAAAGGCAACGAACTGCGATTGAGTAACTTACTTCCTAATTTGGAGAAGGTCTTTGGAATGAATAGAGGACTGTCCTAAATCTAATTGGTTTTGGTCAAGTTTGTAAAGACTGATTAGCTACCTGTAGTGTCTGGACAGCCTAATCTCTTGCTCAGTGCTGTAGACAGCAATTGTGCATTGATCAAACAGCAAAACTGGCTTGATCGGTGATAGAGTTTGTGAAACACACAATTGTTACTTCACAAGCCTTTGCTATTTTGAGTAAACCCTGTGCCTTAAGATACTTTACAGCAAATTGAAATAGCCAAGAAACGAACAACAAAAGGAAATGTTTTCTGTAGGTTTTCCCTTTTTGAAGAAACATGCAAATGCAGGTAAAAAAGATGGAATGTGTTATGAGGACAGTGTGTAAAGAGAAAACAAAGAACCTAAATGTTGAATTTGAATGGTAGATGCATATCTTGTATTTAGCTTGGTACTCGGCAATCCATCTCGGTTTTGAAGCTCATCTAGCATCAGCCTCTAGAGACCCTCATTGGAGCCCAAAAGGTTCAGAGAGTTTTCAACAAGGTGTATTAAAGCCACAATCTCAGTTAAAGGTCTGGTTTTTAGAAAATTCTTTAATGCCTTGTTTTTTTCAGAATTTTGCAGACTTGCTGTAATTATTCTTACCAAACGAGATTTGAATGTCAGTACTTCATGGCATGGTTTGCAGTTGCTGCCCAGTACCCACCAGGTGACCCTGCCAGTAGCAGAGCTCTTCGAATCAGTCACACCAAAAAGCCCTGGGCATAGAGATTGATTAGTCATCATCTCCCCAAGACAAGCAGGTCACAAGTCCTCCTGTTGGCTTTGTTAAACGCTCTTCTCTCAGGCTGTCTCACTGTTGAAAGGATTCATACTTCAAAATGCAATTTGTATTTCTTTCCTCTAATGCAGAGCATGCTTGCAAGAGCACTTTCCCAGGGGCAGGGTGGTGGTGAACTCCTGTATACCTAGATAAGGGTGTTGGCTCGAGGGCAGCAGAATCACAGAATCAATGAGGTTGGAAAAGACCTTTGAGATCATCGAGTCCAACCCATGACCCAACACCACCCTGTCACCCAGACCATGGCACTGAGTGCCACATCCAGGCTTCCCTTAAACAGCTCCAGGGCTGGTGTCTCCACCGCCTCCCTGGGCAGCCCCTTACAGTCTCTGCCCACCCCCATGGAAGAACCAGCAGCCGCTCTCCCCGCAGCGTCCCGGCTCCAGGGCGGGTGCTGTGTGCTTTCCGTCCAGCTGACAGCGTTGCTGTCCGCCGTG
>VWZT01006819.1:330134-381391 GCA_013397055.1 Pachycephala philippinensis
TGCGAGGGGGCAGGGCGGCCGTCGGGGGGCTTGTGGAGCCCCTCGGACACGGCCCGGGGCGAGAGCGGGTCCCGCCACGCCGGCGTTTCGCTCCCATCGCGGGCGCTCGGGGGCTGCGGCAGCTCGGACTCGCTGGGGCAGCCCCGGTTCGTGCGGGGCTCCGTGCGCGGCCTCAGCGAGTACCTGGAATAGCTCTTCGACCTTTCCCGCCGCAGCCCCGGTGTTTTCCCTGGAATGCGCGGCGCGGGATTTACTCGCTGGCCGCTGCGGTGCCAGGGAAAAGCGCCTTCGCTTCCCACCTCCTGTCCCCTCCGCGGCTGCCTCCCGGACCGGGGCAGGTGCGATGCGGGAGGCAGGAGGGGTTTGCTGCCCCCGGAGCCTCAGCAGCCCACGAGTTCCAGGTGTGTGTTGCGATGTGAGCGAGCGCATCTCACGCTGCCTGCTCAGACTCGGGGCGCACCGGGGTAGGATTGGGAGGCAGGTGAGGGTGAGCGAGGAGTCCCCCACTCCATGGCTCTTGAGGGAACACCAGGTAAAACTGGGAAGGGACAGCTTCAAAACAGAGGAGTGAGGAAGCCTTCCACAACATGTTGGAGGGCATTGAGCCCATGGGGCTCGTCAGACACCAGCACGTCCTGTTCGGGCTTTAATTTTTGTGTTTGGAAAGCAGCTAGGTGAATTCGTGGCAGAAGTCTGAAGATGTTGCACAGGTACACCGTCTTAGTTTCACAGAGTCCCTCAGAGCTGCGTTGTCAGCAGCTGGAAGAATATCCTGAGAAAGCACCACTGTATCCCACCTTACTCATACACCCTTTCCTAGGTGTGTGTACACAAACACTGCTCCTGTTTTTTTCCACTCAAGGGTGGGCTGATGTCACTAAGAAATCTGAAACCAATCCTCAAGGTGCTCCGTGTGAGGGACCTGGGATGCCACCGTGACTGCCGCACTCGTGCTTTCAAGAGGCAGTTGTTTGGTCACTCACAGAACAGAAACATTACCAGTGTTAATTCCATGTTGAGAGAAAAGCTGACTCAAAAAGCTGCTCCTCGCTAGCTACATTTCATTGTTTCTCAGATAAACCTAGACTAGCATTTATCTTTGAGTCACAGGTTTCGCTCTCTGTTCTTACTGCTTTTAAATTACTTGTTGGTTCACTTCTGGACTCGGCTGATAACGAATAGCTTATTACAAAACGTGGCTGCTCCCTATGCCCATAACACAGTTGCAGAGTTGTTTTCAATGTGCTGAAATACTTTCTTTAGAAATAAGATGGTCTGCTATAAACATTGTATTCAATTTCTGTTCTGTTGGGGAAGGGAAAATTTACAAGTATGGTTTTAACTTACAAGAGAATTAAAAATAAAGGAACTACAGTGTAGGAGAAGCATTAATTTTCCATAACAATGTTTAAACTTTCTATTTAAGGAGCAAAATCAAATCTCTCAGCTATTATGCTTTCTTGGTTTGCCTTGAAACACAATTAAATTTGATATGATGGGAGCATGGATAAGTGCGAAATTGTCAAGTTAATCTGAGAACAAAAAAAAAAAATTGTAACTTCGTTTGACCTTCCTTCCTCTTATGTCTCATGCCATCATCTCGCATTTCTCCTAAAGCTTGTAGAAGGAATTTGATCTTGGCGTTCAACTACACCACAGGGGTCTCAAAACAAAATTTTCATTGTACTTTTATGTTTCGTTCCTTATTTGACCACTGCCTACGCATTCAGATCTCTAGTGATTTGTGGAGTACTTTCAGCTGGCTGATGAACCTGCACAGGTGAAGAAGCTTTTACTGGATTTCACAGGAATCAAGCACTTTGTGTTTTTTGAGGAGGCAGTGCAGCAGGGACACCCAGCCCTCGGAGGAAAGCTCTGTGAGCGGCTGATAGCCAGTGCTCTGCTGCTGGCCACACAGCCCTGCTCAGTGTTATCCTTCCCAGGACAGTTTCTGTCAGCATTTGTGAGCAATATCACACAAACCCAACTGAGGCTGGGGAGTTGCTCTGTAGATCCTGTAACAGACAGCTGCCATGTGCATCTTCTGTGCTCGTCATTGTAGGAAGTCAGAGAGAAGGAAATGCTTCAGCTTTACTGGTGCAGAGTCCTACCTTCATTTTACCACTTTCCATTGCGTACTGAGGCAGAAAATGTGCTCACTACCATATAAATTCAACATGCAGAAGCAAAAATCTATTATGGGCTGCTTCTTTTGGAAAGATACACCAGAACGTAGAGTCTGAAGGATTGCTTCTCAGCAGCTAGAAGCTCAGGGGCACTCAATGAAATTACCAGGCAGCAGATCTGCAGTGACAGTGGCATTTCCTTTCACAGTACGTGTCATTTCCATGCAGAACTGCTGTGGTGTTTATGGCTTAATGTGCAAACAAGCTCCAAAAGCAATTAGGCAGAATAAAAGGAAAACAGGTATGGAACAGTGATCAGGATGTAACCTACCTTCCAGGGATTTCATGAACTGCGGATTCCTTGTGTTTGTGTGGGTGACCAAACAGGACACTTCTGTATGCCACATCTATCTGACAGCTTGTTTTATTCTGAAAATAACATTCATAACCAAAATTTAATTAAAACTTAACTACTGCTGTGACCAAAGTATTAACTTTGCTTCAAGGTGATCTGGGAGCACGGTTCAGAGAGTAGTTGAGCAGCATTCTGGGTGTGTGTGGAATTGCAGTGAGATTTCATAGAAATGTACTAAGATAGTAAATTTTCTAACCATGAAACTGCTGTAAAGACAGGAGTACCACCTGCAGCCTGTAAGTTTAGATCTTGGTTGGTACATGACCATTTCGTTACCACAGCTTTAATTAAATTAATTCTTAAGAACTTGACATTCTTTTGTTCTAAAAACATTTTGGAATCATGTAAATTATATAGAGGCATTTTCTTTTTCTGTTTTGCCACAGACTTTGCTATTGAAAGGACAAGGGGCAGTGCTTTTAAACTAAAAGAAGCACGTAAGAATGAAATTCTTTACAATGAGGGTGACAAGGCACTGGCACAGGTTGCCCAGAGAAGCTGTGGCTGCCCCATCCCTGGAAGTGTTCAAGGCCAGGTTGGATGAGGCTTGGAGCAACCTGGGCTAGTGGAAGGTGTCCCTGCCCATGGCAGGGGATTGGATTGGATGGTCTTTAAAAGTCCTCTCCAACCCGAACCATTCCATGAGTCTATGAAATTTACTAATGAAGATAGTGTGAAAGCAGCATCACAGATCTAAAAGGTTTTTTCTGTTTTTGAGGTTGCAATAGGATACAGGATTTGCGTTGCACTGGTTTATGTCTCTTGATTTCAGCTGAAAGTCATCTTGCCGGTGCTTGGAGATCAGGAGGAAAAGTATCGAGGGAAAGCAAACTTTTAAAGTAATTTAATGTGTGGATGATGGAGGAGAGGCTAGGAGAAGGGAATGATTAAAAACTAAAAAAGTGAGACAGAGTTGTAAAGCACACAGCCCCAGGAACAAAGCTCAAGGGGACTGCAATGGGTCAAGCTGGCAAAATTCTGTGGACCCCACAAGTCTAGTAAAGCTCATATTTTAAATTACTTATGTATGGAAAATGGAGAGTTACTTTGAACAGCAAATATGTATATAGTCTGTTTGTTGTGTTTGCAATCTCTTATCAAATTAAATAGTATATTGCTATGATGAAGTCTGTCTTGTGACTGTTTATCACTCTTTTTTTTTTTCCTGCAAAGAAGAACTTGCCAATGCAGAGTAAAGTGAGGCCTGCTGTGGTGATAACATTTTGCAGCTCGTGCCCTGACAGTCTCCACTTTCCTTGGGCGTAGCAATGGGATCCCATCCTGTCTTTTTCTGGGAAAACACAAAAAGGAAGGAGTCCTGATACTTGTGCTTGTTTGTTCACACCCAGTCTGATAAAACAGTTCAAAGGGAAATATTTAGATGATGAAAGGCTCTGCCTACAAGTCTAAAACTTCTCAAAACTGTTACAGAGTAAAGATGATGGGTTAGTAAATTTAAAAATGTTCAGAAATTAGGTAATGTGTCAGAATATCATCATTGTGGTGGATTCCATTTCCATATCTCTATTTTTATCCTGATCTAACATAAGAATTAAGGGCTTGTGTAGTCAGTTCAGAGAGAAGACAGACCCAGAACTAATATTGCTGCTCCTCTTCATGTTTCCTGGCTCCTGCTGACAGCAAATTTTAAAGAGGGACTGAAAACCTAAAAGTCAAAATTTTGATTTGATGTGTCATCCCTCTGAAAGGAATACAGGATTAACAAAGAGTCATTTTCTTCCTTTATTTTAAATTTTATGGCATAAAATTAAATCTTAAGATTCTTTTAAAAGGCCTTCCAGTGTTCTGGAACTTCTACCATTAGAAAAAACAGTGTTCTTCATTAGAATTTCTATTAGAAACTGTGCAATTTTTGTATTTTAATTACTGGTATGAAACCTTATTTTCAACATTTATCTTATTCTTATTTGGCAGTTATATTCAAGAATATTCTCAGTGCTTATGGTACTTTTCAAAGATCAAAAAGCCAAATGAGAGAGCACAGTTTCTCAAAAATTTTTAAATACACTTGGAGTGATTTTCTAAAGAAGACCTGGGCCCAAAATCATTTTCCATATTATGCCAATTTTCACACAGATATAGAAAAGTCAAGTCAAAAGGAAGATGTGCAAAGTCAAGTGACTTTGCCAGTGTTGCACCAGCATTTTGTGACAAAGGAAGGAACAAAGCACAAATGTTTGGGATCTGTTTGGTCTGCATTTGACTGTGGAACTTTCTGTGAATGTTGTTTAATTACTGTGGTATGAGAGTATTTATCAATTATTATTATCTCAAAGATTAATATAAGAAATATTTCTTTTTAAAAAGTGAAAGTTTTCAACCCTAAAAAGTATGAATTAGGCATTCAAAGACAAAACTAAGCTCGGATAATAGTGTAGCACTTCTCTGCTTCTTCTTGCTTAATTGTAGACTTGTTTCCTTGTAATAGCTTGTGAGAAGAAGGTAGGTAAGCCTGAGGGTCATCACAACTCACTTTTGGGAACACTGTAATCTGTTTTCAGGGGCTGAACAAACCCATTAAAAATCAAAGTAACGAGCACCCAAATGCCTGTTGATGATAGGGGTTGAGGGCATATGGATTTATTAGTGAAATAGCTGTGAAGCAAATGCATTAAAGTGGTGTTAACTATAGACTTTAACCTTATCACTTGTGTAGCTTTTAAGTTGTGCACCTTGGTTTACTCATGGTTTGTTCTGCTTCCTCTCACAGGAGTACAGGCTCTCGATGTGCAGCAAACTGTGCTATGCCATAGGAGGTGCCCCAAACCAGGTGGCAGGGAGTGCTGCTTCTTTCTTCCTGCAGATCTACCTGCTAGACATAGCCCATGTGAGTAGCACGAGAAACATCTGCAGACTGTAGACTGAACTCTGATATTGCCAGCCATGTCCCTGGAATGATAAAAGGGGAATTAGCTAATAAATATTTTAAATTGTCTTGTTGTCATTCCCTGTAGCTGTTCAGCCTCCTGGAAACTACATAAAGTTGTCCAGAATTGATTTTTTCCCCACTAGTTTCCTTTCTGTCTTGAGGTGGCTGTTGTTCACTTTTAGTTTGGGATCATTATTAGAACTGTGGGTGCTGTAGAGCTCACACACCTGCAGACACAAGGAAAATCAGTTCTCAGTGTCAAGAGTCAAAGAGTGTAAGGTACGAGACATCTGAAAACATTAGTAGCACCATGTTGAGGTTGTGAAGTGTTCATTTGGTTTAGTTAAAAGTCACTGCACTTGCATCCAGTCGCCAACATAATTTCACACAAATTTTATTTGGTTTGTCTAAGGTAATTTCGTGGCAAAGAAAGCCGAGTTATCCTTTCTGAAGGTTCTTTGCTTCCAGTCTGTGGCTCTCTGGTGCAGAAGCAGACCTGGTGAAACAAAGCAGTAGGAGTCATCCCATTCATCTGACTTTCAGCTGCTCCAGCTGGATTTCAGAACAGCAGAGACACAAAGGAAATCCATCCATAAGCAATTTTTACTGTTTTGGATTGTCTTGGGGGCTGGCATGGTTACTAAGTGGGATGGAGAAAGTATTAGGATAGAAAAAAAGAATTTTAGGGAGTTGAGGACAAATTGCAGGGACTGTGAGAACAGCTCTAAAACTACATGAGGGACTTCAGCACTGATGACTGTTCCTATTTGCTGGAAAAAACAGGAGGTTCTGGTCAGATATCATTACCCATTTGCTGTCTAAAGACAGGATATATGACTGGAGGTGTCCAGAAATTTGGGTTACGTTTTTCCTATAAAAGTCTGGTATTAAAAGCTCACTTGTGACTTACTTAATAAAATTTGCAACACAGTAAGGTGGGCATATACAACTGAGATCATTTTGAGTGTCTTGTTGAGATCAACGTCACAAGATGCAGAAAAGGAGCCAGTTTTGGACAGCAGTGTCAAAGATGTCAAGTGGATGGTGTGGAATCAGAGGAGTTGAAGGTGGAAAAAGGAGCTTGGGGGTACAGCAGGGAGGTGGAGCAGCTCTGACTAAAGGTGTTGCCTGCTGACATCAAGGATGACAATACAAGACACTGGAGATGATGGAGCAGGAACTGAATGAGAAAGACCCTAGCACCATTTTCCCAGGGTGCTTAGAAATATGGCAATTTCCCCATTCTTTGCTTATCACAGAGATTGAAAATTCTTGAAGCAAGGGACTGTTCCTTCATATGTTTGTGTACAGTGTCCAGAAAGCTGGGGTCCCATCCGTGTGTCTTTGGGCACTACCTAAATAAGTGACATCAAAATAATCATTTTATTACCAAGCTTCTACTGAAACCCAATAATTTTGCTTAATGTTTGTAATGATACGCTTACACTTTCATTAAGGGGCTTAATTATTTGTTCCCTGATGGTTTAGTTTGTTCTCTGAAGTAGTCGTGCAGGGACAGGATTTATTTCAAGGCCTGATAAATGGCTTTGAAATCCTGTGTTCTTTCCCACACAGGGAAGAGAGAATGTAATTTTATAGTCATTACCTGGATTTAATTCTTGCCCGCTTAGAGGGCAGAACTGTTTTAGCTTCTTGAGAGAATGTGGAAGCCACTAAGTGCAATCTTTCATACATAATCTAGATCCTTTCTAAGAAAATGATATTTTTATTAATTTTCTGTAACTTACAGTTTCTCAATTTGAATGTCTTGTTCTGCCTAAATTACCTGTATCAACTACAGACATAAGTGTAACTCCAAACCACACAGGATCCTTGAGTCAAATTGCTGGAGAATACCAAAATTCTCTGATAAAAGGATCCTGGTCTTTATTCCTTTTGAGATGGGTGAACTTAGCATATTTTGTCTCGTATTTTATTAATGCTAGAAAGTTTCTGGCATTGGTGCCAACAGACACCGTCTAGATTTAGGAGATAAGAAAATGCAGCCAAGGGATGTAGAAGCCCATACCAATGATG
Organism: Pachycephala philippinensis; assembly: GCA_013397055.1. Taxonomy (NCBI): domain Eukaryota; kingdom Metazoa; phylum Chordata; class Aves; order Passeriformes; genus Pachycephala; species Pachycephala philippinensis. Next base: position 337,603 of record VWZT01006819.1, read on the forward strand.
AAGACAGGGTGATTGTACAGACTCCACTCCTAACGTGAAAGAGATTTTGCTTTTTCCTCAAAGCTTTTTCCACCTCTGTGTGTCTCATCTACTTCCATTCTGTCTCTTCAAGTTATCTGAACAAAATACCGATGTGGAACTCACCTAATTTGTAGTTTTGTGTTATTGTGTCCCTCATAACTGCAGTTATTTCAACCCCTCTATCTTTCTGACTGCTGTTTTGTGCTTATTTTGCCTGCCCTGTCTCTTGAGGAGCATTAGTGACCTGTGGGCAGTCCTGGTGCAGCCCCCACGGCGAGTCTGCCTCAGGGCTGGTGGGCTGCTTGCCACCCTGGCTGTGGGAGGGCACGAGCCAGCAAAGGCGATGAGCTGGTGGTGACAGGAAGATTGGCTGTCACTGCAATTTCACCTGATTTGGGCTAAAATGTAACTGGGGTGATGACAGAAGTCCATAGCACCTGCCTTTTGTCCTGGTCATCCAGGACATTCAGAGATCACAGCATCCTCCTTTCACCTCTGAGAGAACACCTACAGCAAACCCTGCAGGCAGGGGCCCTGCACCAGCTGGAAGCCTGGTGATGCTGCCTGGGAGACAATATCCTGTGCAGGAAAGCAGGGGATACCTGCTCAAGCTTGGTGTTGTATCAGCTGCATTTTCCAGGCCCTTGTAGCACTGGTGTGATGAAGCACAGAGATGAAGGGATCTTGTCTGCTCTCGCTGTTTAAGCCACATAGGCTGTTCAGCAGCTTCTCTCAATAATTGATGGAACATTCATATTTATATAGGTATCAATGACTCTTTATTCAGGACTATAGTTGCAATGACATGAACTGAGCACTTGGAAGAGAATCCACCACCTTTTTTAACCGTTGTGTGATGGGAATTCCTAAGCTCTGTACAGATGTATGTGAAAAAAAACCTGCCTTGCCTGGGATAAACTGTATTTCTATATAGGCACTAAAGTATGGTCCTCCTGGGTTAATTTCAGAGGTTTTTCTACTTGGCAATTTTATTCTTACATAATCCAGGAACATTTTTCAAGTGAGATGCGATGGACACGTGCTGGCAACTTTGATTTGAACAGATGTGCCTTACGCAATTCAGTTGTCACCGCTCAGTCCCGAGTGGATAAAGTCTGTTGTGCAACAACCTTTTCCTCAGCCACATGCCACCAGTTGGCAGCCTTGTTGCTAATCTCAGGAGAGGAGAAAACATCAGTGCATGTAAACAGCCTCTTCCACCATTTTCTAGATCAGGTCAAGATAAAGATGTGGGGAGATGGAGATGTGGGGGGAAAAACAAGAGGGTAATTACAGAGGGACTGTCAGATTGTATGACTAAAACAAGGACTTTGCCATTTGACTATCTGATACATTTTCCTCATCCAAAACACATTCAGAATTTCCTTCCTTGCATTTTTCCCCCCTAATCCCTTAATTCACAGTGCCTATCTCAATGTCTCATTTGCTTGCTATGGGTAACCAATAGGAATTTCTATGACAGCAGCAGATGTGTTTTGTAAATGAGCTATCATTACTCTTTAAAACACTGAGGTGTTTTTTTCTGGAAAGTTGCTTTATGCTGTTTCATTGTATTGTGAAACAATGGATCTTGTTTATTGTATTCTGTCTGTACTTTCAGATTACTCCGTTTCATGCCTCTTTGGTGCTGTTCATTGGCAAAGCCTCAGGTGCAGTTACTGATCCCGTTGCTGGGTTTTTCATTAGCAAAAGTAGATGGACAAAAATTGGCCGGCTCATGCCTTGGTAAGTATAAATGTGTACATATATTTACATATATATGTGAATATTGTGTTGTGATCATACAGCCACCTCACTGAAGTAGTCTCAGGGATTGTATTCATTCCACATATATCAAATAAAAACAAAATATTGTCATGTCATCTTTAACTTGTTCACCCATGAAAACACAGAACAGTTTTATACCACTGGAGACACAAACAAATAAAGCCAAGAGACTATATTTTTAACAAAACTGGAAGCTGAGATCTAAAACTTTCCTAAGTTTAAGTGGTTGAATTTTCATCTTTGTCTAGATTTCTTTAGGTTGACTTCACTCTTCCACAAAGTTGGAACTTACTTCTACTTATGTCCTAGAGTGCCTTCAGGTCTCACATCAGCCTTCCAGGTGCTCCTTTAACTCCCCAGGCCTTTCAGTTCAGTTCAGGATGCATGCACAGATGTAGAACAGATGTGTGCATGGATGTGGAATGGATGTGACACCACGGCACCAAAAGGCTCAGCAGCCAGCCCTGCCCTGGCGCTGTGTTAGGTTCTTCTTACAGCACTCATTGGGGTCCTGCTTCTCTTACATCCCATAGTCAGAACAGTTAATTAAAAACTCACCGTGGCTCTTACAATGAGTGAGATGCTGTAAGGTTTTGATTTTTTTCTGAAGGAAGAGCGTGGTGTTTCGCTGTGACATCTTACCTTGTGTGTGTGCTGTCCGTGTGCTCTAAGGACAGGCTAGAACAACGAATGTTACACATATAGGAACGAGATTGACAGGTGTGAAGCAAGAAAATTTGGAAAAGATTGGGCCGTGCCAGAGGAACTCAAGCTCATCTATGCCACAGGGCATGTACTTGTTGTTTTTTTTTTTTTAATATTTTGGAAATCAAGGGGAGATTGACTACTTTGTGAAATAGGGAGAACTTCAACACTTTTATGTCATACATTGTAAGGATGTCTTGTAAGGTATTTTGAATTAATTGTGAATTTTGAATTGATATCACCCACAAACTTGATTTACAACAAAAATCTAAGAGTAAATGTTGTGTCCTAAGAAAAGAAGTTGAAATTTCAGGGGAAAAAAGCCCAATTTTTTATCTGGTGGCTCTCTTGTTGTTGTGCAGTTTTACAGCTACAGAAACTTGTCCATGGGCAGCTTATATCTGACAAAATATAGACGGCAAGTACACGTTGGAAAAAGGCTGAGATCAGCTGCTCTTGGCCCAGTAGGAACAGGGACTTCAGGCTGAAGTTAAGCTTTTTGTCAAGTCTCATGGGAAAAGAGGAGCTTCCTGCTGTTTCTCTTTTTAGGATTTGGTTGGAGGCCAGCTAAATGGTGTGGTTTTTAATGACCACTGAATTAACCAAATAAGAAAGCTATTCAAAAAGAAAGTAATGAAATTTTTATACAAATGTCATTAGAAGTATTCAGATTTTTTTTTTTTTTAAGTTCCCTGAAAATACAGCAAGTGCATGTGTTTATTGTTAGTGTTACATTGATGTTAGAATGATTCCTGTCCAAGCATAAGCATGAACTTATCAGCCCTTTTCACTGTAAACCAGCTCCAGCACATCTTGCACTTCTTACAGGAAAAGTGCTTATCTAAGCCCGCCTTTCATCAAACAGCTGCTTTTTTTAACGGGAGGATTGTGCCTGGGTTTTTTTGGTAATGCTAATATTTTCATGGGAATTCTGTTCCGAGACTTTGAGAGTCAGGACATTTTTATACAAAGCAAAAAATGGAGCTTCCCTTAACTTTAAAATACTTTAGTATTTTGAAATTTTTCTGACTTCTTAATAACCTATAGTGAAGCGATGGAATTTTTTCAGTCAGAAAAGCTTGCCAACAAAGCAAGAATATTAGTAAGGGAGGTGAATGTTTAACTATCACTTAATACTGTCCTCAATATAATACAAAGTCATCAATCACTTATTTAATGGCTTTAAAAGCCAGAAACAGACATTGACTTGGAATACTGGTCGAACATTTTGTCAAAAGAGATAATAGCAGACAATCAGATATTCAGCAGCTCCAGCAAGGCTTTGAAAACTCCCTGGCGTTAGAGAGGAAAGGAAAATGTGGGAAAGGGGAGAACAATACTAAGAGGGCTGTTGCTAAAAAGTTGCATGAAAAAGTGACTGAAGATATTTAGTGTGGGGACTCTGCCTGGAACCATCTGGAAGAGCTCAGGCTTTTGGAGAGGAAGGTAGATTCCCTGAGATGAGTTAGGGTTTTACCCTTGTTTATGTTTTCCATTGCTGTGGGTGGACTGTGGGCTGGGGACCGGAGGGACAGAGAATACCAGAACCTGGCACTTTCCTGGTAAATGTTCAGCTCCCAGTGATGCTGTCCATCCCAAAGAGCAGTGTGGGAAAGCCATTGTTTTACTAAACTATTTACCCACATTACTCTTTTGTATTCCAGGTTTTCAGTTCACGATTGCAAAATAATCAGCTGACCCCCAATGTCAGTAGTGCTGTTGTGAAGGGATTAATCTGTTTTCTCTTTTATGTGTTTGGAAATTTTTTGTCAGGATCTTGGTCATCTAAATACATTGTTTGATGCCTGATTTACAAGAATACAGGACAGCACTGATGCTGTTGCTGCTCAGAGTTTTAGGAAATAATAGCATCTGACCAATTCTGTATCATGGAGTTTGACAAGTGCTATTTGCCTGAAATAGGTTTTAGACTAATGTAATTAATTGCTGGTTAATGGCAATGTCTGTAATATAAGTTTCTGTGGTTCTTTTTTTTGTAAAGCCACCTCTCTCTCCAGAAGATGATCCTTTAGTGTTTGAAGCGATTAGGAGTTAAATGGAGGAAATTATCATATACCCAACTAGATACAGAGTGTAGGAGCTTTCACAACGGGCTGTTCATTGTCTCTTATGCTTTTTTCAGTATTTTTAAGTTTATCGACATATTTGCGCTTGCTTGAAGTAGCAGCGAAGAGACTAAACTCAGGGGAAAACGAAAGGCACTAAAATTAGAACAGGGAATCTCAGTAATAAGTAAGCTCATGTAAAAATTGCTGGAGTATGCAGAGACATAATGACAGAGCTTAGTTTTCAGTGGTTCTGTCTAATAAATATGTAATCTGAGACATATGCCAAGGAATGGCAATGTAGGTGTGCTGTTACAGTGCATGGGCAAGGAAATTTTGTCTCTTCTGAGTGGGATATTAATTTAAGTGTAGCTCTTTTCTTTCAGATTTGCTGGTTTTTTTCCACTTTATGGAACTATTAACATGTGTATTTATATATTTTATGTTAGTATTAATATATTTTATATTAATCTGCATATTTAATGCACAGTAATTTTCGATATTTAAAAGCATGGCATTACTTCAGTTAGAAAAACTGCACATAAAATAAATTGTATTATATTGATTATTAGCAGGAAAACTTAATGTGCTTTGCTATCATTATGTGAAGATTGCTGATGTGTGTTAATCTTCTTTTCAGGGTGCTGGCATGCACACCCTTCACGATAGTGTCCTATTTTTTTATGTGGTACCTGCCTCCGTTTGCATCGGGCAGAGTTGCTTGGTACCTGACTTTCCACTGCCTTTTCCAAGCACTGACCACAGTAAGTAGATTACAGGTCGTGATGTTGCCAGCAGTAACTTGCTTGTTGTCTGTCTATGTTAAAGCATTCATATTTAGTAAACTTGTTTTCACATTTTACTTCACCTTCTAGTGAGTTTAAGGGACAGGCAGATGTCCTTTTATCTAACTCTCTGCTGGTTGATGGTTTCTGCCAGTGCTTTCTCTGGCAGATGAACTGCTAATTCATCCAGGTTACCACCAGTGCCCTCAACTCATTCTTGTATAGGCGTTCAGATTCCTAATTCCAGTTAGACATCCAGCTTCTCATAACTTCTGTTCTCAGGAGCAGATTAGGAATTCTGTATTCCTGTGTTAAGCTTCAGTATTTCTCTAGGTCCTTTTTTCTCCCTGTAGAAAGATGGTCCAGAAGACATCCATTATGGTTTTAAGTAATTTCTTCCCTCTCTCTTTTGAAAGAGAAACACAGATTTTCCGTGGCAGAGTTTTGAAAACGTACATGTTTGCAATGTTTGATAGAGGTGAACAGAAATGCATTTTGTACAGACATTGTAGGGTGCAGATTGTAAGACTTAGTTTGGCTACAGATCTCTGGGGTGGTGGGAACACTACAGAGAACTTGGTTGTTCAGGCAGGTTCATGTCCCAGTTCCACTTTGCAGTGGTCTTAACTTATTCTTAACTCAAATTAAAGAGTGTGTGGCAAAATGGTGCTGAAGACAAAGTAGTTTTGACTATTATCTCCTGGATTTACATAATTAGATATTTGAAATATTTTGGGTATTTGTGTAGTCTTCTGGCTTGAATAAAGTAGAAAACTGTATTTCTTCTTTATGGTTTTGCTTGCTGTTAGTTAGCTCAAGCTAGGAACATGATAGTGTCCTAGTGCAAAGAAAGCCAAATTCTTTAGAGCCTATCTGTGAAGGATGTTTTCCCAAGGAAACTGATGGAGCACAGCATTAAGGTAAATCCTCTTGGTACTTTATTATTTATTATTTGTCTTCTGAAAGATACTGATTTCCTTTTATATGCTTTACAAACCAGGCAGAAAAGGCAGGTCTTTGTGCTAAAAAATTGGTTGAGGGTTCTAAGTGTTCTACATGAATGTTCTAAATTAATTCCGAGGTCTCACTAAACCATTTGCTTGGATATCAAAGGAGTACAGCAGTTTTACCCTGGCATTTCCTAAGTCATGTTCTTTCTTTCCATAGTTGTTCCAAGTACCATACTCTGCCCTCACCATGTTTCTCAGCACAGACCAGAAGGACAGAGATTCTGCAACAGCATATCGTGAGTGTGGGCTGGGCTCTCTCTTGGGGATTGGGGCTGAGTTTTACTGAAAATCAGTCTTAATCTATAGGAAGTTCCTAATTATTTGTGTCCCTAAACTGGGCTTTTATAAGAACGTTTTAATATGTGATGAAAACTAATTTGTCTTCAGAGGAATTACATTTTTCCAGCTAGATAGGAGACATTAATATTTCATTGTCTCAAATTGTCTGATTAGCTATAAACTCCTTTTGGTTTATTGCTAGCCAGAGGAAACAATAAAAATCACTCTTAACCAAGTCAGGGTAAGGAATAACGATTTCATTTGAAGGTGATTTGTAGGGGGAAAACAAAGAAACATTCAATTAAAGAAAGTATGAAAGTAATTTTGAGGAGTTAGTTGTTTTGGTTTTATTTTGGGTTTGTTGTTTTGTTTTGTTGCCTTCTTTTTTAGTTCATATTTCCTTAGATTTATGTGTTTCATGTTATAAATTCAAATCCCAAACCTGTTTTCTCTAAAAGAAAAATTGAGAACTCATAGAACCAAGAAAGTTAACCTCACCAAAAAGGAGAGTAATTTTGTGTGCATGTTCACACCAATTGAAACCTCTTTTTTCATTTCATCTGTGTTTTTTAAATTAATTCTGACATACACCAGGTAGTTTAAGGGCAGATCTTGTTGTAATATAACTAGCACTCTGTATTAGTTAAAAGAATGAGGCTTTCCAGACCATATCTCTGGCTCTTCAGCAACCAAAACCAGACAAACTTTTTGCTTTGAAGCAAATCAATCAGATGAAAAAAAAGTGGAGTGAAAATATTTTCAAGATTTCGTGTATAGATCATAAATTGAATGCAAGAACAGATTCCTCCCCTCCTGCTCTCTTCAGCTCTGTTCTCATGCCTTCTCCACCGTGGAACTGCATTAAGCAAGGTAAAGAGAAAAAAACCAAATATTACGTGAAAGATTTTTCTATGTCTTAACTTGTCCTTCAGTGTTGCTTTAGAATAATTTGTAGGTTTTTTTGTTGCATCTGTTTTCCCTTCCTGGCAAGATCCCTTTTCTCTTCCATTAGTCCTTCTAAGCCTCAGCATACTTGATTATGTTGAAACCCGCAGAGGCACAGTGAAATAGCCAGAAATACTAAAAATGTAATGTCAAAAATTCTAGATACAATATCCCCTGAGCAACCCAATCCCTCTCCAGACACATGGAACAGTTGTAATTTGCATTATCATCAACTATCTTTAAGAAAAAGGCTGGGCTGGCAGTCACAGGACAGGACTAAACAGCAGGAGATTCCAGTTGTGTTATATTCTTTGGCACTGACTGTATTCTGAGTCATCTGGCCTAAATTCTAACTAAATCCATGTACCTAGTGTTTTCTATTGTCTGGTTTTATGTCTTCAGAGGCTGTGATCCAAATAAATGTGCTTTCTGATCTGCTAGTCCCATGCAAGGCTTCATAGGCATGTGAAACTTGTGCTCATAAAAGCTGTTGAACTCCGTGGCTGAGAGGTGTCACACATTTATAGTGTCATTTTATTGTTCAGAAAGGGTTTAACTTCTGAGTGTACAGCTGTTCTCCTAAACCAAATTAAGGTGGTGGAATGAATCATAGTTTTGACTTTTCAAATGTTGGTATTTCTGTGTATGTTGATATAATATTTGTTTGGAGCAAAGTTTTCTTGTAATGGTTATGATTATGTGAGAACCCTTTTTTTTTTAACTTTTTTTTTTTGGTAAGTGTTTTACTTAAACACTTTTGCCTCTCTTTGGGCTTCATAGAGAATTCTTCTTGCTGATAGACTGTCTTGGATGCAGTCAGTTGTTCAGGCATTTCTTCAACTGTTAAAGAAAAACAGCTGTGTAATATGAAGTGTGCTCTTAAAAGTAAGGTTGGGATCAGAGGATCCATTACCCTCTGCTGGAGACAAGAAGAACTGCTTATTATAAACTTTATTCTGCTGTTACTGTGAATGCAAGGTAGAAATACTGGATTCCAAAGCTGCTTTAACATAAATCCTACTTACATTCTGGCAAAAATATAACCTACTTCAAGGTACAATCTGCTGGCAGGTCAGCTTTCTCGGCTGATGTGGAAAGCAATACATCACAAATTCTGAGCACACAAGAACTTTGAAGGATACCTGTTTCTCAGCTCTTGCTACTACTTTGGAAATAAAGTTTCACAGTGGTTGTATTTCTGGTGCCTCTAATGATGCTTCTGGGTTTTATTCTATACAAGTGCTTGATAAAATGCAGATGTAGAGGCCTAGACAAAGGTTATAAATGTGTAGGTGGCGTTTTAAATGAAAGATGTGATTTGAGTGCATTGCCTTTGCACTGAGTTTGGAAGCTCTGCAACGCCCAACTGAGACCAGTTTGTGTCTAAACACTTCAGACCAGATTGGGGTTAGATTTCCACCATCTGCACAGGATTTTTGTGTGTATGGACTGAATTGCAACGTTTCTGGTAAGATTGGATGTGAAGTTTGGGGAAGGAGCTTTTTTTACTTCCCATTGGTTTAAATTAATGTTACGTGGCACCTCAAATTTTCCACTCGAAAGCATTCTCGGTTTGTGAACAAAGTAGCAATGGTTTAAAAGGTCCAAGTCTCCCAGGGAGCCTCAGTTCCCTTTTCCTTACTGCATCTTGCATAGCTACACACAGCCTGCATTACTGCACTCTCTGAGCCCCTCGCAGCCTGTGTGCATTGCCCTCCCTTCAGATGGTGAAGTATTTTTATTCCTTTACAGAGACACACAAAAAGCCACGTGTCTGAGGTCATCTAGGAAGGCTGTTATAGATCAGGAAACTTGAATAAACATGAACCTAGGAGCTTTTGAAATGCCTGTCACTTCCCAGAGGGAGTATGATAACCACCAGGACACAACCTGTTCTGGAAGCATCCCTTCAGAATCCCCTGTGGTGCTTCTGAGAAAGGAACATGTGACTCTGGGAGCCACCAAGAGAGAAAAAGTAGAAAAAAAGCCTGAAGCTTGAGTCAATGAGAAGTCAGTTCCCTCATAAGTGTGGAGACTCGGTCGCTGTCCTTAATCTGTTCATGCATTCAGCCCTATGTATCTTTATGCAAAATGTGTAAAGAGTCTCTGGTGCTAGGACAGGAATTCAGTTTATCTCGTGGCAATGGGGATGCTGGGTATGGCCCTATTGCAGGGAAACAGGCAGGGTAGGCTCGAAATCCCTCAGGGTAAGGAGGGTCTAGAACCCAAATTTCTTACCATTCGCCTCAACAGAGCTGCAACACGTGGTCAGGCTGTTGATCGATTTCATGAGATGATGCCTGTGGTTAGATTTTTGCTTTCCTAAGTGAAGGCTTTGGTTGGTTTTTTTAAGATGATCCTTTGTTTCTGGTAAGAGTTAGTGATCTGAATCATTCTCTGAGGTTGAGGTAGATAGTTCTGCCTGACTCTGGCCTTAGGCAATTAAGAACAGCACCTGCTGTTTCCAAGAGCTTTGTAGCTGTACTGTTTCCCTAAACCTGAGGTAAGTATCATTTTATTTTACAGTTGGAGGACTCAGAGGTCTGATTAGATAAGTGTTTCACAGGTTACTGTCAAGTTTGAGATGGACAGTCTGATGTCATGACTCCAAGTCCTGCTTTGGAGAAAATGGCATTTAAAAAGTAGTTCCGTTCTGGTCCTCGAGATGAAAGATCTCCATGTTATCCCCTTGTGGCTCTTAATCTCAGCATTTAGCATCTCTCATGCAGCTTGTATGGAAAAGGCTCTTTCATGGGTGCTTCTTCTCAAAGCTGATCAGAAAAATAAATGACAAAACTCTCCTTGCTTGAGACTGTTCTATTACTGACCTTCCAGTTCTGCTGTTCTTTGCATTGCTCATTCCTGTAAAAGGAAATGGTTTGATGACATTTCTATTCAGTGAGACAAATGAGCAAGATTCTCATCCTCAGTGCACATCTGTGCTTCCATTTTTTTAGGAATGACCATGGAAGTGCTTGGGACCTTGATTGGAGCATCACTTCAGGGGCAGATTGTGGCCAGTGCTCATGTCTCTCCCCACTGCACTGTGAATCCCTCACTAAACACCACTGACTCCTGGCATGACACTCCCAGCATTCCAGACCCCTCAGATCCCCTGTCTCCTCAAGTAAGTGTCTGTGGGAACACACTGAAATATGTAAAATACAGAGAAGGGTGGGGATGTTTCTCTAACACCATATCTTATCCAGCTGGATGAGCACGAACACGACTTCCTCGAAATCAGTGGTGCTGGAGCTGAGGCAATGACCTTGTTGCAAACAGTGCTTCCCATCTTTGCTGTCTTTGCAACCCCTCCTCAGTGTGACAGCAGAATTTCCCTGAGGAGCTTTGCAGGAGGTGCCAAACCTGTAAAGTAGCTAGGAGGGACATTGTCATCCTTTGTTTTTACTAGGGGCTGATTTACAGTTTATAGAAGCATAGTAAGAAAACCATAGTTTACCCCTCCAGAAATACTCCGTCCAGTTCTGAAGTCCCCAGCACAAGAAAGACACAGACCTGATAGAGCAGAGCCAGAGGAGGGTCACGAAAATGGTCAGAACGTTGGAGCACTTCTGTGAATACAGGCTGAGAGAATTGGATCTGTTCAGCCTGGAGGAGAGAAGGCTCCAGGGAGAACTTACTGCAGCCTTTCAGTACAAAAAGGGGGCTTTTAAGAAAGATGAAAGAAACTTTTAACCAAGGCTTGTAGTCACAGGACAAGGGGGAATGGTTTTAAATTGAAAGGGGGTACATTTAGATTTGATATTAGGAAGACTTTTTTTTACAATGAGGGTGACAAGGCACTGGCACAGGGTGCCCAGAGAAGCTGTGGCTGCCCCATCCCTGGAAGTGTCCAAGGCCAGGTTGGATGGGGCTTGGAGCAACCTGGGATAGTGGAAGGTGTCCCTGCCCATGGCAGAGGGGTTGGAACGAGATGATCTTTGAAAGTCCCACCCAACCCAAACCATTCTATGATTCTAAGAAAAAATATTGGCTATAGCAGGATCTTTCAGTTCAGCAACACTGCTTTCCAAAGGAGTTACCACTGGAGATCTCCTGTACAGATAAATGGCAATTTTGTGAACAAAACTGTAAGTGCTATTTGGAATCTGTACTTTTGTGAAGGTTCAAAGCGCTGTTGAAAGTAAATGTTTGGTAACAGGCAATTAGTGGGGGCAGATCTCGGTGGTTCACATGTGGAATGAACCTAGGGATCTATGCTTGTTTGTTTAATTTTCCATGGCACACTTTTCCTGTAATTTTGCATAAATAATTTAATCTCATAGTATTTGAGTTTTATATTTTTTTGAGAAACAAAGAAGATTTTATATCTGGGAGGAAAACTTAAAACCTCATCCAAACCTCAGTTAACACAATTTGATAGTCTTCCATTGTTTCCAGAGGTCTTGAAACAGGCCCTGAATCAAACAATTATCTTGTGTAGTGGGTTTTTCCTATGTCACTTGTGAAATCAGCAGGTTGTTGGTTCCATTTTACCAACTGCTAGATTCATCCTTTCTTTTTATACTTTCATCTGTTGCTCTGTCAGTGCAAGTACCAACCAATATATAAAATACCCAATGAAGAAGATTCCTTGACCTGAATCTAATCTCAAATGCTTGGTGCAAACAAGGAAGTACATATTTGTGCTCTTCCTAATGTAGTTGAGTAGCTCCTATTTTCATGCTTCAGCAGCAGTAAAATCACAAGCTAAAGCCATGTTTTTATCTATGTTTTAAATTTGCATCCTCTGGCATCAGCACTGGTGGTCCAGGAAGGGGAATAGCCCTGGCCTTCCCCCATTCCCAGGCACTATTCTCTGCCTCTGTGCCACCCAATCCTTATTTTTTTTTTTGGCATAGGCTTCTTATAGAGCTGATCTGGGCAACTGTCTGAGGACAGCTGGGCTGCTTCTCTAAGTGGCCATGCCATTTTATGGCTGATCAATGTGTTTTGGAAGATGCTTGTTTGGTAACTTGTAGTGTGTATTTCAACAAGACACAGAATGTCATCCTGTCTTCCTTTTCAGCTTCTGGGACAATGGTGTGATGTAGAACACTACTGTGTTTATTGCACCTCAGTGAATTGTCAAGACAAGTAGCTTGAGAAGTCATGGAGCAAGCTGAATTTCATTGCACAGCAGATTCCCTGTCTGAATCTGCATCAGACTAAAATCCCGAATTTCTACTTTGAAATCTCTGAAATGGCGTTCACAGAAAAAAACTACACAATCTTGATTTATTTCCTTTCTGTCTAACCACACGTGCTTTCCTGTCCTTTTTGAGCTAGGAAGGAGATCGAGAAAGAAACTTCACAATGGGTTGAATGTCAAGTCATTTTTTAATTTGAAAAGCTCTCAAAGATCCATAGCCTAAAGTAGCCAGAGTTTGTAGCCAGAGGCATTATCTTTCGTTAAACTAGATACTAAAACTGGGCAACAATGGGAAAGCTTTTAGACACAAACATTTTTCAGATCTGAAGAAGTTGCAGTGTGACTGGAAACCTGTCCTTTGTTCACACCACACACAGCAGAATATGCACCTAATTAATTGCACAGTCAACAGGAGATGTTGGATCTTGAATTTTGGTTGTAGGGCTGATGGGCATTGAGTTACAAGTTGAGGCAGGACTCAATTATATGAAGTACCTCCATCGGGAAATATTTAGAAGAGGGCAAATCTTGACTTTCTTTTTGTGCCCTTCAGGAGTATGGCCCTGACCCTTTTTGTCACAAGGACTAGCTGCTCAAGAGCACACCTAGTTTTAAAAACCACGGAGTGAACAACTGATATTATTTTGCTCATTATTGAAAAAAAAGGAAATGGAAGAAATGGTTATTTTTAAGCTCTCCCAAAGTTGTTACTGTAAGTTTATGAATGGATCTTTATTACTGGAAACCAAGCATGGCTATTGATAGAGTTGTAGACGGGCTAACAAGTTTTGTTCAGGGTTGGAGAACCTTATTTGGCCTACCATGAGTATCCTTGATAGTTTAAGCTCAAATTACATTTAATGATGGCCTATGAAACAGAACATTTAATTCAAATGCTTCAAGCAAATTAACAAATACATAAAAGCAAAATATAGAATTCATAAAGGAGTCCTGTTACTATCCATTTTTTTCCAGCCCCTTCTCTCCTGGCTAGGCTGCATTTGAGGCTGAAATTGCCTTGTTTAAGTGAATTCGGGTATCTCCACTACTGCACTTTGTATTCTGTGCAAGCCATGACCAACAGTGTGAAAGTACTCTGTGACTTAATTTATATCTGTGATATAAAAAAATCTCAAGCCTTTATCCCATATAAAGAACATTCCTTTATTTCACCATGTTATTTTCTGAAATGTAGACATCTTAAAAAAAGTTTTCTTGAAAATGTTCTATTCTTACATGGTTCATCTGAATATGTTTGCACCTATACTAAGTGTCTTTATATTTGGAAGTACATTCTTGTAATTGCATTTTTTTACCACCTTCTTCTTAGACTTATAACAATTTCATCTACAATATATAACCAATAATTTGGAATTCAGTTTTCCTATAAAATAACCGTGTCAAAAAGCTATTAACCAGCACTCACTTTATCTTCGATACCACAGTATAAAGTAAATTATTACATCATACTAAAGCATAATATTTTTTAATGCTTTAATCCAAAGTCAGTGTAGTCAGAGTTAGAAAGAATAAATGTGATTTGGTGGTGTGGGAGATATCCTTGGAGGCTTTGCTCCCCTGGCTAGAAGGAAGCAAAGATTTCTGAATTTGCTTGAATATTTCCCTAAGTAACTGGGAAAACCAGCATGCAAGCTACCATATTCTCGAAACATTGGCATGGCAGTCTGATTTCTAAAATTCATTATTATCATCATGTGTAAATGCAGAAACTGTAGTAATTGTGTTTACATCAGTACTGAGGACTCTCCCATCCACCATGAAGTTCCAGATTGCAGTCTGTGTAGCCAGATCAACTGGACTTACCGAAAATTAGAATCCCTCTGTGGATGATGTGTGGTTTTGATTAGGTGGCTGTGTATGTCTGTAGTTAGTCTCAACATAAGCAAATTTTTAGAACATTCAGGTTGCCAATACAGTAACCCTTTTGTTCACTGCCTCTTCTTTTTTCTTTTTTTCCCCCCAAGAAATATATACTTATATGCCCTGAATTTATCCTAAGGCAGGTGTGGTTTATAAACAAACTGCAGCAGTGAACATTTTTCAGGGAGGTAGCAGACAGGCAGTTGGCTGTATGCAGATGGACATTTCTTCGTTTGCAGGCTTACCAAAAAGAGACTGCAATTTTCATAATGACTTGTCATTCTCCTGTCACAGTTTCAAATGTCTTTTTTTCCTTTTCAAAGGCAAAAGTTTACATGATTGCAGCAGGGGTCATAGCAGGTGTGTATCTTCTTGGAATTGTCGTTCTTTTTCTTGGAGTAAAGGAAAGGGATGGTAAGTTATATTTAAATAAGCCTCAATATAATGATAGTTATTTCGCATTCCTTTATTGAAAAGATTTTTATTTTATGTATTCTGCTTCTCTTAGATCCTTATGCCTTAAATTCAGACAGAGCAATTCCTTTTTGTAAGGGGCTTGCACTCACCATGAAGCACGGTCCATACGTGAAGCTTACAGCTTCATTTCTTCTCATCTCGACAGCAGTTCAGGTAACTTCAGACCCTCTCAGTCTGTGTGTTGGCCTCATTCCACTCCCAGCATGGGGGAGTCTGAAATGCAAATAACCTTTGGCTGGTGACTAGAGGGGTGATCTAGGGGGTGTTGCCTTCCCCTGTAAATCAGTAGGGAACCAGAGTCCTCTTTTGGTACCCGGGGTCCTGTGTGGCTGGAGATGGTTCTTAAAAAGGAGAAGCAAAGCCAAAGTCCTGACCCTTTAAAGACTTTTTACCTTTTTTTTTTTTTCTTTCCATAAAAGGTGAAGAACTAGTCCTAGTGACCCAGTCTCCTGTGGTTTCAGTTGCTTAGAGAATGCTTTTTCTCTTCTGTCTGTTCCTCTCTATGTGTGCCCTGCTTTAAACCATTGCCCCTTTCCTTTGCATAGGTGGCTGCTCTCAGATAGTGACTGAACTGGGTCTTGTGGAGTCTTTTGTGATGGAAGGCATTAGGTCAGAGTAAGAAGACATTCAGAGGCAGGAGGTCTCACCTGTGCCAGAGTTAGGCAGAGCTCTTTTTGAAATAAGGACCTGCAACTGGATGTGGCTCTCACAAAAAGATGTGGTGCATCCTCCCAGAGAGAGGAGCTGTAGAAAAGCCGCTCAGTAAGGAACCCTCACTCCCCATAAGTCCAGGAGGCTTTTTAAGCTTGATTTTTTAGCTTTGTTCAGCTCAGTAAACATGTTATTTTGATGTGAACTTGTACATATCAGTTGAAGTTTATTTTGAAAAGCAAATAATTATCACATTTTTGCCAAGAGACTCTTAGTCACGTGAGCCATTGATCAAGTGAATATCAGGACAGAAGGCAAGAGTATGACATGTAAGAGAGCAGTGCTGTGCTCACCAGCAGTCGTGGTGAATTATAAGTTCCTTGGAAGGGCTGCTTAAAAGTTTGTTTGCCAAGGAAGCACTGAAATATTTTGTTGGCCTGGACTTAGGCACAGCATCTGCTAGTCCTTGCTGGAATACCCAAAGGTGAGAAACTATAGCAGAAGTTATTTCTGCTCCTGTCTGGGAGCTGGAGGTACCGTGACCAACTGCAGGGACAGGGAGAAGATGAAAGATGAAAGATCCCTTATTGTCCACATCCTTCCAGCATCCCCTCAGTCAGCAGGGATATAGAGCACATCTGGTTGCTGGCAGCCAACTACTTGCTGACAACACCCGGAGAGGAAAAGATCTTCTGTCAGTCCATATCTCTTGGTTTTGCTATTTGTGCAGACTGAAGGGGAGGTGTGAGGGGAGGCAGAAGCTGGAAGCTCCGTTACTCCAGCTCAGCCAGCATGAGCAACCCTTGCTGCTGTTATTTGAGGGAGGGACACTGATTTTGTGGAATTTAGAGAATGGATTACTGATCAGCAAAAGGAATGGTCTCATAAAGATGCGTTGGCCAGAATTCCAGAGTGTGATATCCTGTGTCTAAAATTAAGGCAGCATAAACAGGGACACAAACTAGGGAAGGCTTTTGTGGCAGTGGAGATGAGATACAACTTTTTGGATATTCTAATTTGTATACAGATGATTGGCCACCTGTAACCTACAAGCACACAAAGGAGCAAGAATTGATCATGCTGCTGTGGCATGAGTATTAAATCCTCCTCTGTCACTCCACTTCTGCAGAATTGCTGGAGCTGGCCCTCCATCACATTTTGGTGTTCAGAATCCCCCTGAGTTCTGCAGAAGCGTGGTGGTGGCGGTGGCTTGACCTGTCCTATAACACACTGCAGTTAGGTCCTCCCATCAGATGAGGATTCAGATGTAGGGAGATATCTGACCTAAAGCTACACTCCGTATCTGAGGTTGCACACAAAACCAGCTGCTTTACCACAAGAAGTTGGCAGGAGTGTTATTGCAGCTGAAAAGTTACTTGTTTTGGAGTCAGAGCTTCTGGAGAAAGATTTATGGCCTTGCTGTGGAAAAGAAAGGGCAGTGTCTTGCAGTAGCCTGCAGCTGTGACAACACGAGGCAACTGGGACATAGGGAATAAAGCCTCGAGACCAAATCCTTTCATAGGGCCATTTCTGTTTTGGTCAATTTTATGCTCTATTAGGTGTGGTTTATGTCTTGCTTTCTCCAGCATTACTGGCATGTTACTCCAGTGATAACAGGACAGTTACTGCTTCTTTAAATTGTTGCAAACAAGAGATGAATGAGACTCCCAAATCCTACATTTAACAAATCAGTCACTGACTATATTTAACTAATATGGAGTGTGATGTCATTTTTGTCCTTTGTTTTAAAATTTTCCTTTCTCTTTTGGTGGTCACCAAATGTCTTCAATTCAACAGCTGGAGCAGGGCAACTTTGTCCTGTTCTGCACTCATGCTGCCGGCCTCCGCAATCACTTCCAGTATTTGGTGGTGACCATCTTGGTGAGTTGCACTTCTCTCCCAAATGTTACCTGGTTCTCACTGGGCTTTGGCACAAAATAACAGAAGATAGGAAGAGTTTTGTGTCTCAGCAGGGCTGTTAGGAAGCTACACTCTCTTTTGCATTGTCTGTTTGAAATAAAGTTGGTGTTCCCTATTGTACTTCTAAAAATATAGTGGTTTGCAACTTTTAATTCATTCCTGGTTGTTTTTACCTGTAAGCAATTTTCTGCTCCTATAAAGGGCAAAAGCTGCTTCTGGAAAGGAGGTCTGGTATTTTACCAGCTTTTTCCCTTTCCCCAATCTTACATGCTGAAAATTAAACAACTTTAATTTGCATATTCATGCACACGACTCTTCTGGGCTAGGCAGCTTGCAAGGATAAATATTTAAAATATCCAGAAATATGAAGATTCCTCTCTAGAGCAATTGGCAGTGTGATAAAAAGATTCTTGTACAGAGCCTTTTTTCTTGACACGCAGAGATAGAATTCTGCTTGCTTAGGTGATATTTATCCTTTCCCACATTATAAGACATATCTTTTCCAAAACCATTAAAACCAAGATGTTGAACAGCAAAAGAGGAGTGTTGGGTATCTTAAGGCTCTGTAAATGATGGTCACCAAAACCAGAGACCAGAGCCAGTAGAGTTAAAGTAAGCAAAGACTGAAATACAACTGTAACAATTAGATGACATTTAAATAAAGGCAAAGTGTAAGGCTGCCATTAGTGGCAGTACTTCAGTGCATTGGTACGATGATGCTTGTGGTTGTTGCTGCTATGGGTGAGTATTTCACTATCTGAAACAGTAATGTCGACTGCAAGCAACTATTTGTCTTACAGATTGTTCCTAAGAAGGGTCACGTAGTATGGAATGTGTACTCGAAGTATATCTTAGGATAAGTTTATCTTGTACTTCATCTTTCTTCCCGTACCGTGGGGCACAGCTAAATTCACTCATCGTTTATCAGGTTCAGGGAATGTGGCAAAAGGCACTAGCACAAAGTGTGACTATTTGCAGTATGTTTGAACTTTAATGACTGAGCACAGCTTTGACCGCTGTGGCTCGCATTAGAAAAGGAAATTTTAAGACACTGTCTTCTGATATTTGACTGTGGAAAACCCTCTCATGGATAGCTTAACAATGAATTTTAAAACGTCACTCAAAGGATGAGGAGAAACAGTAATCTTCATGTTCGCCTTCCTTTCAGGCCTTTATGTACTAGACAAAAAGATGTCTGTGAACTCTACAGCTGAAGAAGACAGTGGCAGAAGCACAGTACAGATATGGTTTTTTGTCCCTTGCAGGTATCAGCAGCCGTGAGCGTTCCCTTCTGGCAGAAGTTTCTGCAGAGATTTGGCAAGAAGTGTGCAGCATGTGGGATTTCGGTAAGCGAATCCTCTGAGAAAAAAAAATTCTGCTTGTGCTCATTTTATTTGACAACTGGAGCCACTTCAGGAGCTCTTTCAAGTACTTAGAAGCTCAATCTATGTGAAATTTGCTCAGTTCCAGAGTTTGTTTTAAATCATTATACCAAATTTCAGAGAGATTCCAAGTTTCCAAGGGAAACATTTGAGAAATGGATTGATGCCGGAGGGAGGTCCCGGTTTATTTAAGAATCTGCACAAGCTCTCCTCATTTGACTGCTCTCAGAAGTGGGCCTCAGTGAAGTTTTATAAATTCAGATCTGAGTTGCCTCACTTTGACAAGTTATCTGCTGTACAAGGTTTATTTTGTCCTTGTTATGTGGTGCTGAGGTGTCTGCATTGGTAGTTCAGTCCCATGCTAGGAAACAAAACTCTGTTACACATCCCCCTCTAGGAGCACCCACATCCCTCTGTATAGGGAGGCACAGTTATTAGTGAAGTAAAGAAAAAGGTGACCTGCCTGAGAAAAGAAGCCTAGTTTAACTGTGACACAGCTCTGCAAAGCCAGCTCAGTGAGCCTGCCCTTGTCACTGATGGATTATTTTAAGTCCCTTACTTAGTGCAGACAGCAGCAATTTTCTGTCATCATCCTCAGTGAGTTATTGTATAGGCCTGTTCCTCCCCATTTTCCCCCTGTTTACCTTCAATTACTTATGAAAGAGGAAAGAAAAATTGCCTTGTGCACAACAAAGCAGGAGGACTTGAAAAATCCAGCCCAAAGCTATATGTCAAAATCTGAACAAAGCTGAAAAATTTAGGTCTGGTGGCAGTTGTTGAATAGAGTTGAACAGTTATAATTTTTGGAATTAAAAGCTGTTTTGGAATGACTTCCAGAGAATCAGAAGTAACTTTAAAACCCAAGTTCCAAATGTGCTGAATTGTTATGTGTTTTGAAGTAGGCATCTGGAATTCAAGCCCCATCCTTATTTCTTTTTACCACTTGAGCAAAGAGAATTGCCAAAAGCAGTATTGGCCCATTGACTAGACCTGGGAATGCAGATTTCCTCCGTAGGAAATCTCCTCCTCTGTCTACTTGGCTACAAAAAATGCTTTATTCAACCAACTTGGCTCTATAAATTTAGTTTTACATGACTGGAAAGCCTGTCAGCACCTCTGTAAACATGGTTTAACTTAATTTTACAGTTGAGTTCCTTGACTGTTATGGTTTAAGTGGGGGATGGATTGAAAAAAGCCACCTCTCTGTTTCACCTTGTAGACATTTCTCAGGGGACTCAGTGTGTGCTCAGTGATGGATTTTGTGTCTGACAATGCATCACAGGAGCTTCCTATACTACCACCTTGTGTGATCTGTACAACTAATCTGTACTCTCCCACTATGAAATAAAAGCACATCATTTAAGGCTCCTAAGTTTGTCCCTGGGGAATGGTCTACCAGAAGGGAAAGAGACAGGGGAGAAAACAAATCTTTTTTCTCTGAAACCTCACTCAGTTTTCAGGGTGAACAAGTGATTGGAAACTCAGTTTCCTGAAAAAAATAGTCACAGTGCTCCAGACTAATTTTTCCTGTTAAGGTGATTCTATGTTGAAGAGAGCCCTGAAAGAGGTTAGAAGTTGGTAGAGAAGCAACAAGAATCTTGGCATTCTTCCACTGATATTTCTCCCCTTTTACCCATTCCTCCATGAGAGGTGACAAACAAGTCTAACTACTGATTAAGTATCTAAAGTTCCTAGAAGCTTAAAGCCTAGACTTTCTGGAATTTTCAGGAATTATCCTGCTCCCAAGAAGGATCCTTGATAGCATTCTTCCCATGACCAGGTTGGTGCACAGGCTAGAAACGATTCTCTTCTGTTTATTTCCTTCAGCTTCCACGTGCTGTGTTCATTTAGGTGTCTGCTCTGCCCTCAGGGGGCAAACATTGAACTTACACTCAGTGAGTCTCAGCTGGTGACTGGAGGTGAAGTTGTCACGAGAAATTTGAAGAAGTGTGGCGTCTTCTTGGTTCATAGTTTTGGCAAGGTGTCTAAAAGCAGAAGACGGCTCTCTCCCACAACTCCAGCTTCCATCCTAGCCAATAATACCTTTTGGCTGTGGGTTTTGGAGGATTTAGTAAAAATAAAAACACCTCCTAATAGATATGCAGTTGTTTATTTGCCATCTATGAGCACTGTGCAGCATGGAGAGATGCCTTTGGTTGAGTCCTGGCTCTGCAGCCCTGTTCCCACTCTCCCATCCTGTTTCCACTCACATCCTCCCTGCACCTTTTCCTGATTTGCCCTTCATAATGTGCTGCTGCACAGACAGGTACCACCTTCAGCATCCCAGCAGGGTCACCTTCCACAGCGCTGCCAGGGAACAGATGGAAGGCACGGGATAACTGTAGGATATTGTTTATAACTGGGAGGGCAGCAGCCCTGTGACGAGGGAGCAGATGCCAATAACAGAGTATTTGCTTTACAAGTAAGAAAGAAGGAGCTGCATTAGCTGTTTATTGCAGTGGGAGCACTGCCCCCATGACTGTGCTGCCACTGCGCCAGCGAGACTCTGGGGCATTGTAACCTCAGTCCTGCCTGCCCTGCTCCTCTTTCTCTCGGAAATTACAGTTACAATGATTATTATTATCGATCTAGAGTTTTGTTTAAGTGCTTTGGTTTCTGAGCGGGTGCCCCATGTGGAGCATAAGGCAGTCATAAAATTGCTTATAGACAACATAAAATCTTGTATTGCTGGAGTGCTCTCTTGTGGTGAAATAACGATTTTGCCACAACACCGGGCTAATGCAAGGATTATCTGCCTGTGCTGGGAACTTGCAGTCAGGAAAGGTTATTTTCTGCCTCCTTAGCTTGGGAGCAAATGCTTTAGATGAGAAATGCATTTAAAACATAAACATAATGGATTAGGCTCCAAGACTCCCAGAATCACTTATCATACAGAACTGTAAATAGCAGTGCTTAGGGGAATCACTCTCTGTGAAAGCTCTTCTCATACCCTCAGCTCCCAAGCTGCACGTATAGAGGATTGAAACACTTAATGTTAAACTAATCCCCAATCATTAAAATGCCCTGTAGATAAGCCCCTAGTTCTGGATTCTACATGGGCTGCTGTGCCTGTGGTTCACAGGCGTGCGAGATGGAGCATGTAGTGGGTATAAGACAGCTGGGCAGTAGGCATTCAATCAGCATTTAAAATAGTGGATTTTCAATCCTGTAAGCCCATTGCTTCAAGTTAAAGTTGAAGAAATCTAGTGACTATGACTACTGCCAGAAAACAAATCCCAAGCATCCCAAATTAATTTGGTTTTGAGGGTAGCCTCTGTGACTTGTCATGCAATGTCATGAGTGGAACCAGCTGTGTAGAGTAGAGCAAAACACCCTGACTTTTGGGTTTAGTTATTGCTGAGTATGTATTTGGCTTTAAAGAGGTCATTGGAAATGAAACCAAATTCTTCCTCATTCAAGACTGAAAGTGATCCGTGAAATGGTATATTTACAGTTTAAAATGACCACTGAAGCCCTGTCACTCCCCTTGAAATGCAGTGTGAGGATGTTTTAAGGATTGTCTCTAATAGTACATTAAATAGTTCCACTGGCCTAGAATAGAAACTGACATTTGGTCATCTCTGTTACTCAGCTGGCAGAAAAATCTTTGCCCAAGCCAATTAGCAATCTCCGAGAATTATCAGTGTTCATGGATAAGGGAAGAGCAACTGACAATATCTACCTGGGCTTGTGCAAAGCATTTGATACTGTCCTGCATGACATCCTTGTCTGTAAGCTGGAGAGGCATGGATTTGGTGGATGGACCACTCAATGGATAAGGAATTGGCTGGATGGTGGCACCCAAAGTGTTGTGGTCAATGGTTCAATGTCCAAGTGGAGAGCAGTGAGGAGTGTCATCCCCAGGGGTCAGTTTTGGGACCGGCACTGTTTAACATGTTTGTCAGTCACAGGGACAGTGGGACTGAGGCACCCTCAGCAGGTTTGCTGGTGACACTGAGCTGTGTGGTGCAGGTGACACGCTGGGGGGAAGGGATTCCATCCTGAGGGCCCGGGACAGGCTCGAGGGGGGGGACTGTGGGAGCCTCGTGAAGTTCAGCAAGGCCAAGTGCAAGATCCTGCACCTGGATCAGGGCAATCCCAAGCACAAATACAAGATGGGTGGAGAATGGATTGAGAGCAGCCCTGAGGGGAAAGAAACAGGGGTGTTGGTTGACAAGATGCTCAAGATGACCCAGCAATGTGCACTTGCGGCCTACAAAACCAAATGCTTCAAAAGCAGTGTGGGCAGCAGCTGAGGAAGGTGATTCTGCACCTCTGCTCCACTCTCGTGAGTGCCCCCCTGCCATGCTGCATCCAGCTCTGGGACCCACAACCTCAGAAGGACGTGGACCTGCTGGAGTGAGTCCAAAGGAGGACCACAAAAATGATCAGAGGGTTGGAGCACCTCTTCTATGAAGACAGGCTGAGAGACGTAGGGTTGTTCAGCCTGGAGAAGAGAAGGCTCTTAGAGCCCCTTCCAGTGCCTAAAGGGGCTACAAGAGAGCTGGAGAGGGACTTCCTACAGGGGCATGGAGTGATAGCACAAAGGGGAATGGCTTTAACCTGACAGAGGGTAGATTTAGATTAGATACTGGGAAGAAATTTTTTACTGTGAGGGTGGTGAGGCCCTGGCACAGGTTGCCCAGAGAAGCTGTGGATGCCCCATCCCTGGAAGTGTCCAAGGCCAGGGCTTGAACACTTGGATGGGGCTTGGAGCACCCTGGTCTAGTGGAAGGTGTCCCTGCCCATGGCAGTGGGGCTGGAATGAGATGATCTTTAAAGGTCCCATCCAAACCAAACCATTCTATTATTCTACCTGGGCACAGTTTGGGAATCAAGCACTTTAGGGCTCTTTACAAAAAGTATTTATATGTCCATAGGTCTTCTGGAGACCATGAATGTTTAGGATTATGAATGTGGGCAGGGTCTGTGTGTTCGCTGCAAGACTGGTAAATAGGCTCTTGGGTCTGCTTAATTTACTAGTTCAGTTGTAGCCCTAATACTGCTATCAGAGACAACACTACTACCACTTGTCCTACTTTTCTCCAGTTATTCTGGTTAGTTAAGTACAGATTGGCTCAGGGCTCTTTGGAAATGCTATTTCACCAAAATGCTGAAGTATGAAACATTGCTCTGCGTGAACTGTTCTGTAACATAGTTTTGTATTTTGAAGGGAACAATCTGTGTAGCGTTGAGCACTGCATGCTGTAACTTAGATGTAATGCTTTTCTTCTTCAGTGGATGATTCCTTTTGCAGTCATGCTAGTGACCATTCCAAACCTGATCCTGGCTTACTTCGTGGCCTTCATCTCTGGTCTGAGCATTGCAGCATCTCTTCTGTTGCCATGGTAGGAGAATTTTACATTTGAGGTGGGGAATGAATGTATTTCTGCATTACATGTGTGTACTACTGCATGGAATTTGCCTCTGAAAGAGGCAGAATATGGCAAGAGTCACATCTTCCAAGAATATTTTTTTGGTTTTATAGTGGATGCTGTTTGCAATGATGTGACCTTGGTTGCCCTGTTGTTAACAGATCACATCTACTGTAACTGTAGCTGCTCTTTGCACGTAAGAGTATGTAAATTAATCAATAATCTAAGTAGCTATAGAACATGTGATAACATTGCCTCAGGAATTATGAAGTTAGGCAAATCAATTAATGCTGAGCAATTAAGAATGTAGCAGAGGACACACAAGGCAAACTATGTCTAACCTTACTTTTTATAAGGGCATGTAGTTATAGAACAAGGGGTAATGGCTTTAAACTGAAAGATGATAGGTTTAGATCAGGTTTTAGAAATAATTTCTTTACTGTGAGGGTGGTGAGGCCCTGGCACAGGTTGCGCAGGGAAGCTGTGGCTGCCCCATCCCTGGAAGTGTTCAAGGCCAGGTTGGATGGGGCTCTGAGCAACCTCATCTAGTGGAAGGTGTCCCTGGCCATGGCAGGGGGTTGGAATAAGATGATCTTTAAAGTCCCTTCCAACCCAAACCACTCCATGATTCTGTGCATCCCGGCTTGAGCAGTCCTCTGTTACAGATCAAATAACACAGGGTTATGATTAAAAGAAACCAAGAATTAAGGTCCTTTGCACTTGAGGTCTGAAAATAAGTGGGGAAAAATTACTCAAGGATGAGCATGGCGGGACATTTCCTCTTCATATTAAATACTTATTATTGAGGTCACATTAACCAGAAAGCAAGACCATTGCTGAGGGCACTCTTTTTCATAACTTGTTTGTAGAATGCCCTGAAAACTCCAAGAGATCATGGAATACATAGTTTGAAATAAGTTGTCAGGCTACATAAGCTTTTCTGCACAGAGGCTGAGAAGCCCTTTTCTTCCAACAGTAAATTATTACATATATTGGAAATAAAATGTCAATTCACAATTGACATTTGAGCAACTTCCAATCTAATTCCCCATTACCAAAATCAGTCTCTTTGTAGTAGAGAGAGAATAGGTTTCGTTGGTTTCTGAAAATGTTGTTACCTTGTCAAAAGAGTTATTTCAGAGTGCAACTATTCAGAGATTCAGAGTCCCTTGAAATATTAAGAAATGTGGGGTTTTTTTGTTGTTCTTTTTCTAACATCACAACTTCTGATTGGAATGACAGGCAGACTAGGAAATTCTGTCACCTCTCAAGTGTTTGATGGCTTTTCAGTGGTTTTCTACATTGTAATATGTGGCCATGCTTTTCTTACACATTTTTTCCCTCCTTTCCAGTAGTAGAACCTTTTGAACTGGATTCTTTCATGTGCATGACTACATCAATCAGCTTAAAAATGGAGGAGGGCTGTTCTCTATTTCATTAAGTTTGGACTTTGAAAAGAAATTTTGGCTTGAGTTTTTCTTTTATCTTGCTCTCTTCTAGGTCAATGTTGCCTGATGTTGTTGATAACTTTCGCCTGCAGAATCCCCATGGAAAAGGACATGAAACCATTTTCTATTCTTCTTATGTTTTTTTTACCAAGATGTCAGCAGGAATTGGCTTAGGAATTTCTGCAGCAGGACTGGAGTAAGTAACACTGTGTTTCCACTTAGTGGATCCACTCTGAAAGCGTTCTGAGGTTACAACACATTTACCCTGTGGAGTTAATTGCCTTCATGCCCTGATCTTGAAAGTGCCAGCAGCTCCAGATGGCTGACCACTAAAGACAGGATTGTTGCCATCTAGGCCAGACAACTGAGCATTAAGTTACCTGCCCTGACATGTTTCTGTTCAGAAAAACCTGACTTCCTTTTATAATTTCCTCTTTTCAATTACTCATGCAAATTTTAGTGGATTATATGAATAAAGAACTAAAGTGCAGCAGATGAAGTTCCCCCACAGGTGATACAGCTGCTTTGTGCATTCCCTGTTGCACCTGGACTGGACTATCTCTATGAGCTTGTAAGTCTTCACATGGATTTGGGTGCTTTCAGGGGTGCCAGTGGCCTGTTCAGCATAAAAGGATCACCAATTCCTGCATGGTTTTAGGGAGCTGGATACTGATCAGAGTCAGGAACAGCCTTTCTCACAGCTCTGCCCGTCACCTAGACCTTGTCACTTTGAGAGATGGTTTATGGTCTCTTTCCACTTTGTCTTGTCTGCTCTGACCAGACAGATTGAGAAAGTGGCCAGGCATCCCCTGCCCTGCCTTTGTGCATGACCTGGCAGAAAGGGCCTGTGCCTGTCCCTGCTGCAGCACACAATAAACACTTAGAAGGGAAATCTAGCCCTTGGCTCCAGATTAGGTTTTGGTAACCAGAATGTTTTGCTTTGGGGCCTTGAGCTGAAATTGCTAAATAACAGGCAATGCTTGGCTGAACATTCTGGGCTTAGGAATTTTAGCTGCTTATTGCTAAAACCCTCAAACAATTCACTGTTCCCCAATTAGCCCCTTTTCAATTGCATTCCAGTTGGGTCCCAGCAATTTGCCAAGACAGATGTTTGTGGGAGAACACAGAAGACAGAGTGATGCCAAATGAGCTGTAGCTTTCATTAGGTGGGTGTTCAGAGGAAAAACTCATTCCTCAAATTTGGAATAGGAATTTGAGTATATCAGCAGTTGTGGGACTGCATGGAAGCCCTAAATCAATGAAGTGTGTGTACCTAACTCTGAGCACTTGAGTAAATTTGTCTATCTTGAGACAAGTGCTTAAGTGTGTGTTTAAATTAAAGTTAATTATTGCTGTTGAAATTGGTCAAATTACTTGCATGCTTTTAAAGCAGAGCTTGAATACTTTGCTGAATATTAATAGGAAACATAACAGATTAATCACAGAACCACAGAACCACAGAATGGGAAGGCCTGGAAGGGACCAAAGTGGCTCATCTGGTTCCAACTTGCTCAAGCAGAGTCATCCCAGAGCACAGGGCACAGGATTGTGCCCAGATGGTTCTGGAATATCTCCAGTGAGGGAGACTCCACACCCTCTCTGGGCAATCTGTTCAGTGCTCGGTCACTGCACAGGAAAAAAGTTCTGCCTCGTGTTCAGGTGTAACTTGCTGGGCATCAGTTTATTTCCTTACATGGGATTTCACAATCCTTTCTTTAAAAGTATGCAAGTAATTTGACCAATTTCAACACCAATAATTAACTTTAATGTTATATATAATAACAAGAAAATACAGAGGTAATGCAGTTATCTGAAGTCGAGCACAAAAATGAAGTTTGAAAAACACAATTTGAAATGTAGTGGGGAGAAGGAAAGAAGAGAGGTGTAGGGAAAATGGGAGAAAAGTCTTGAAGGGTGCTGGGGGAGAGAAGGAAGCCTTCAAGTGAACAACAGCCTTTTAGCTTTGGACATGCACACACCACTTTTTGTGGTTTCCATTTGTTTAGGTTTACTGGATACAAGCCAGGGATATGCAGACAGTCAGATGATGTGATCCTCACGCTGAAACTCCTCATTGGAGCAGTCCCTGCCATCCTCATCCTTTTAGGTTTATTTATACTCCTTTTCTACCCCATTACCGAAGAAAGTCGGAAAGAAACAAAGCTTGCCCTGGAAGAGTTAAGGTAAGTTTGGACTGGCTGTAAAATAGCAGCAACACCACCACAGCAGCTCTTAATCATACTGGAAAAATTATTATTTTTTAGTAAGAATATGGATATTCCTTACAACAAAATAAAACAATGTGCTCTTAGTCAAATTATTAATGGAATGGTGCCATGACATGTTCCAGTATCTCTTTTTTTGTAGGGCAGTACAACCTGCTTAGAGGACCATTTATCAGAGATTTCAGCTGCTCTATTTTACTTTTTCTCTGGAGTGGCTCACAAAGCACTATTGTGGTACATTGTTTCAGGCCAGAAATGAGGAATATTCTACATAGATTAAATCTGTGGGGGAAATGTGAATAGTAACAATTTACTTTTATATAGAAGAAAATGGTATTGTTGACTGCATTCTTGGTATTTATGGAATACAAGAAACATCCAAACCATTTAGAGGCGTAGGCAGAAAAGATTGTGGGAGAAAAAAAGAGATCAGCTTTGAGCTATTCTTTCCCTTTTCACCCTATCATTCTCCTTTCCTCCCTTTTTCTCCTCCTCCAAGAAAAATCTTGTCTAGCTCAAATTCATCCACTTCTGTCAACTCTTGAGGACATACTTAAGGACAGTCCTAGCAAACTGATGGATGAAATACCAAAAAAATAGGTTGTTACTCTGTCTTCATTTTATTATCCCAATTTACTGGAATTGGAAATTGATTTCCATGCTAAGGGGTCAATTCCAAGACCTAAGCATGGGTGTCTGGGACCAATTCATGCCCTAAGATACCCAAGATACGTGCGTGGGGTTGGCAGATATGACACAGGCCTCTCTGCAGACTTGAGGGGACAGAGTAAACAGAATAAAATGGAACCAGTCCCTCTGTTCAGGAGCTTCAGTCGCTGTCCAGAACAACCACACCTTGCTGGAGGTTCTCAGCTGTTTGAGGTTGCCAAACTCAGCTTGATTAGTCAGCAGTGAAAGCCAGAAGTGTGTTCATGTATCATCTGTTCTGCTTTGAACAGGAGGAGCCATCAAAGCACAGAGAACTTGGACAGCCACAAAAAGGACACCTCTGTCTGAAAGCTCTGAACTTGCCAAATACAGGCTCACATCCCACCAAAAAACTCTGTGAGAGTTTTCCAGGTCATTTCTCTGCTCATATTTTATCAAAAAGGACAAAGGATGAGTCTGACAGTCAGTAATGAAATCAAGAGAGGACACCATTGTGCAAATACACACCTAACTCCATGCACTGTGCTAAAAAAGACATTACACATACTCAGAAATTCAAGCTATTGAAGGCTTGGGGGTTTTCTGTTTGTTTTTCAATGATTAATGGGAAGCTGTGATCTTACTGCCTGGGAGATTTTACACATTTGTAGGTCAAAGGAAAAAAGTGTAAATGTGACCAGAGAATTTTTGGATTATCTGAATTGGAAAAGACTCACGACGGTTATTGAGTCCAATTCATGATGCACCAACCAAATATTAACTCACAATATACTTCACCCTTTGAGGCTGGGGTGGATTTTGAGCACAATCTCTACCTATAAATTGCACACTATTGTGTTTGGAAAGCACTTGGGAACCTGAAGTACACTATATGAAGTTAGGATTTATTTTGTTTTGAAATGAAGAAAACCACTGGTGCAGACATATTTTGATGAATTTTTTTTTTCCACTTTTTTGAAAGAGATTTTGAGGTAATTTAAGTTTATAGATTCTGTAAGAAATAGAACCTTGCATTTCCCATTATGCATGTTTCTTGCTTCTGAAACCTGTAAATTGATCTCTGTCAGAGAACGAGAACATGTTCAAAATCAACATCTCCCTTGAGGATACGCAAAATCAGTAATCCCTTCCAAAAATTATGTAATTTAAATATCTTTAAATTTTGGCCTTTAAGTAATCACAATATCCATTTCTCACATGGTGTAGGCTCTCTACCTCAGGAAACACCATGGCATGGGTATTAATCTCAGCTTGCACCTATTTTGTAACAATGAGGCTACACCTGCCTTTTAAATGGTGATTTTTTTCAGTTAGGGATGATATCGTTCTTTAGATAAATCAACTGAAACCTCATTTCTACGGTAGATTTACACTGTTGAGCACACTTTTGAGATGAAAGACACACCTAACCTCAGGTACCTTCTGGAGCACTGAAGTTCAGACCTGTTCATTCCTGGCTTCTGTAGTCAGTGCAGGTACAGAGACCTTCAGAAACTGACTCCAAACTTAAGCTAAAATAAGTGGGTTCTGAAGACACATCTAAATCTGGAAGGAAGAGTGAGGGATTCCAAGAGGTTTGTTCACCTTGAAGAAATCAGCAAAACACAAGACAAGACAGGAATTTCATGCTGCTGCCTTCACTGTGTGTCTCTGTGAGAGGTGCCTTTTTGCTGTACCAAAAGTGCCTTTGGAGGACGGGCTTGCTGCTGTTCGGGAGCACCTGGAGAAAGTGGAAGTGGCCACCTGGAATTTGCTCAGGGCCATCTGGGAAGTGGCTCACAGTGCTGGGACTGGAAACTGAGAAAGCTTTTGCTGAAGGACACTGTGAGGTAAAACCAATGCAACCACGGAGTGTCTCATTAAGTTTGATCCTGAAACCTTGTCAGGCAAGTTTGAAGTCAAAGGCCTTATGAACTGTCCTAATTCAGCAAAATGCTCAATCATGAGGGAGCTTCTAAGGATATATTTTGAGTGTGTGTAGGTAAGAGTTAACTGCATTTAAGATTTCTGTTGGGTAGCCATCTAAGGCTGGGTTTTTTTGTTTTTTTTTTCTTGTTTCAGTTTTTGGACAAACCAAGATATGTATGCCTGGGGCATATGTGTTTACAACAATAAAAACCATAAGCCTGTTTACGATTTTGAGTCTGATGGAATTTGAAATAGCAGATTTAGTGCATTTTGAAGTAGGTAAGTTATGTAGCAATATCACATAGCTCCAAAACATCACAGAGAACAGTTTGGGGCATTCAATTTATTCTGTAATATTTATGTATTTCTGAATAGTCATGTTTAAAAATAACCAGAAGCCCCAGTAAAGGCTGTTAATGTTTTTTAATGGGTTATGTTTTCAGCTGCTATAAATCTGTAGCTACAAGGCAGTGGGTCCGTGTCAGTTTATATAAACTGAATACTTAGCCGAGCAATAAAAGGGCTGCAGAAACTGCTGGCTGGGGTTGAGTGGAGTCATTCGAGTGCGGCTTAAGATATTAATTCTAGATCAGTTGTACAGTTGCCTCTAAAATTGCATAACACCCAATCTGAATTCAGACTCTTGGAAGGTAAACTTGGTTGATTATAAACTTTTTTTTCTCCAGAGAGACAATATGATCTTTATCTCACTGAAATGTACTCAGTACTCACTTTGCATATGGTACCAGCAATGGAAACTGCCAAACGAAAAGAGAAAGCTTCTGTAGATTAAGTGAAACAGATTATTTTTATATTTTGAAAATCTCATTATTTTATTTCATTATCAGAGTTGTAATTCTGTTGAGAAAATGGATGTATTTTTGTAAGTCAAAAGAATGGAGGATTAAGTGCAGGATAAGATTATTTTTGTAACTTTCTTTTCTTCGGGCTCAGTGTTGGTGCAGTAAAATGAATGAGATTTGTATGTCTCCTTGTCAGTTTTAAATGACGTCTATGCCTTACACATGTTCAGAACATGTGACTGAAAGAAGCAAATTCTTATGTTGACAACCATTCAGATTAAATGCTAATCTAATGTAAACCTTTTGCCTTCCTGCTAATTGGCAGTAAGAGGGGCCAGGTTCAGTCCCCAGGGGTTCTGCTACAGGTAATATCCAAATACAGTAATAAGAATATGGGAGATTGGATTAAACCAGCTGGGTGCCTAATGGACAGCACTTCCCCGCCTGCACACAGGCAATTCCAACAAACAGGGGAAGAAAAGAGACAGATAACAGAGTCAAGTGTCACTGGGTTGTGCTCTGTAAGGCAAACCATGTCCAATTCCTTGTCCTTGCTGAGTATAGTGAGGGCAGCCCAAACCTTCCCCACTGGGCTGGTTACTGGCAGTTGGTAGCTGAGCTGGTCACCAATCATAAACTCATGGAATCACTACAGTTGGAAAAAACCTTTAAGATCATCAAGTCTAACCATCAACCCAGTCTTTCCTTCCCAGTTTGATCCCCTTTCCTGCCTAACAATATTGCTGAAACCTTCCAAGGTTACCCCACCTCCCTGAGAGTTCTGGTGGTGATCAGGTAACCCCATATCTGAGCTGCTGTTCCCCCCAGGCACTGATGGAGGGGATGCTGTTGGCCACCAGCTCTGCCTCCGTGTTCCCCTCGTGCCTCGCTGTCCCCTGCCTGCCCCTGAGCTCGCTGGCTGGCCTCAGCTTAGCTGGATTAGATCCCATGTGCCGAGTCCCCCACGGTAACAGGTGGACACTACCTCGGACATCTGTCCCTGGGGAGTCCCTGAAGGCTGAGACCTTCTGTGTCAGGTCACTGAGTTTTCAGGAAGGGCTCTGAAGATCTGAGTACTAATTCCTTAAGTCACTCCTGCACCTTAAAAGAATTGCTACTTGATTCAATCCTTTCTGGATCCTCTCATATTTATTCGCCTTCAGCATTCCAAGCAAAGTAGTTGAAGTGGACAATATTTTAAAGCAAACTGCTTTTGGGTTCAGAGTTTGTTTCCAAGTATCACTTCTCTGCTTGCCTTTCTGGGCTGCGGACAGAAAACACAGAATTAAATCAAGCTTCTTGAGAGGAGGAGTTTCTACCAGGGAAACTCACGTCCTTTCAGACCTGGTATCTGCTGTCCAGCTAAGATAAGGAAGAAAGGTCAAATTAGCTCAAAGTCTCATCCAATAGATTACAGCAGTTTAGTGGTCAATCATATACCTCGTATGAATTTCATATCATAGTTATGTAAAAACAGTCTCAAAATGTTACAATAGCCTTTTCCTTAAGAAAACTTCTAGACTGATTGATAGGGAGGTCAGTTGGATTCATACAGCTGGTGGTTTCAGGAGGGAATTTTGTTTTTGTGCAATTTCACTGTATGTTTTTTTTACCTTAACTCTCTGCAATTCCACAGTTCAGATACTCAGCAAGAGTGCTGAGTATTATGGTTACAAGAATGTAACCATAGAGTGTGTATGCTGTAGGCTTAAAGTATGAAATCAGGTGGCTTTCACTTCACAAAGCACCAAACCTGCTGCACAAACCAGATGCTAACTCACTGAGAAGATTCGTTCAAAAGATGAAGCAGCAGCATCCGTCTGTCCCTGAGGCACAGAAGGAAACTTTTTGGTATGTTGCACCTGAGAATTTACAGTCTCTGAAGACACAAATAGGCACGACAGAGCTGAACGAAGAGAGGGCACATTTAAGCTGTGGCACTTTTCAGAGGGGTTGGGTCCTCAGTGCCACTTTAGAAACATTAGACAGCAGCAGCCTCTAACCCCAGCTGGAGAGCAGCAGCGCTGCTGGCTGATGGGGAAACGTGTGTTTGCTCTGAAAGTGTGGAGGCAGAACTAAACCTCATTTCCTAACCTATTTCTTACCCCCAATGATTTTAGATGAGACTATGAATTTCAGCTACACCCTTCAGCTGTGTGTCCTCACTTTTGCTGTGCTCTGCTGTAGATGGTGAGGAAGGATTGCTCAGGTCTCATGGAACTGATAGTCATTTGCTCAGCTTCACTGATAAAGCTCCACTTTGGAGGCCCAGCACCCATCCCCTGTCAGCCTGTTCTTGCTGATGTACATGGAATCATCATGGAATTTCATCTGTTTTACCTAGAGGATGTTTTTGCCTGCCTAGGGTTTGTCACCGTGATGATGTAACAGGTTTACATTGGCTGAGAATTTTCTGTTCAAACTGGCTGCAGCCCATGAAAACTTCCCTTGTGTTTCCAAAATAAACTCTTCGGTCACCTTCAAAGTCATGGAATAGAATCTGCACATTTCAACATCCAGCAGGTTCAGCAATTCCCACAGTTGCTGGCTGTGTTGGATCGTGACTCTCAGTGCACAGAAGTACCTGCTGACATCAGTGGGATGAAGGAGAACTGGAGCCACCCCAGACTCCTGGCAAAGTCTCAGCTGGGCTGAGGTGGCCAAGCAGAGAGAATGGGCAACTCCAGAATTCCCAAAGGGCCTTGTAGGCATGAAAGAAAAGCCGTAAGAGAAGAAAGTTCCTTAAAACCCTGCAGTCTTCTTTTAAGGATTCTGGGATTAGGCTTGGTGCTTTTTCAACGATTTGGGCCTTCTTTTAACATTCAGCTTTGGTGCAGATCATCCCCTAAGTTTAGAAATGGCCTTTTGATTAGAAATCAAGCAGCCCTGACAGGAAATACTTGGGGGTGTTGGTTGACACACGATTCCGAGATTCCATGAAATAGGCAAGTCTCTTAACATAAGGATTTAATTCTTCCAGTATTCCTAGGGTTATATTTTAAATGCAGTATTTGTCCACATACACAGACCACACCATGAAGAACCAGTGTAATCTGTTGACTGAACTATTGAGAGCTTTTAGCAGGTGTCTTGCACTTGCTGTCTGCTCCAGTTACCCCACACAGCAATGTCCTGTGCATAGCTAAGTCCTCGGTGCTCACATGGGGAGCTGGGAGAACTCCACAGATCTGTTTGGTGCAACCTGAGACCAAGCACACTTCTGGTGGGAGACGCTGTCTTTTGTCAATCTAAAATTCCAAAATAAGCAGCTAATTTTTATATACTGTTTGTCTGCATAACAAAATTACAGAAGCAGCATTTGAGGCATGGGACATTCAAGGTCAAGGTGTTCTGCAGAGCCAAGAGCACTCAGCCCCAACCCTCTCCTCCCACGGGTTAGTGGGATGTTGGAACCAGGAACAGACATGAAAAAGGACTTTCAGGCAGCTGTGAAGAAACATGGACCACCCCCAGCATCCAGCCTGCTTTGAACCCACATCCAGAGCTGAAGCTCTGGATTCAGAGACTTTTTGGTAAGGACAGGTGTAATCACAGTCCACCTTCTGATTAAACAGTGACAATTACTGAGAAGACTGTTATGTAAAGGATTGAGCCCACAACTGCCAAATTATTTCACCTCTTTTCCTCCTCCCCCGTTCATAAAAAGCTGTAACGTGTAGTTTCATCACCCAACGCTGAGTGCTATCTGCAGCTTTTGCTAGTGTTGCATCTTTAATACAGTATTTTTGTGGACAGATTTCTTTTGACAGTGGCTAAATTTCCAAATAGGCAATGAAAAAAAAAGAGATTATCTTAGTCCTGAGACAGCAGCTCCAATTCTTTAATCTAGTTGCTTGATGCCTTCTCACACTGTAAGTGCTACTGTGAAAGCCTGATAAACTGCTTAATGTTATCATGCTGTGATTTTATGGGGAGCAATCTTGGATTAGTCTTTTCTTCAGTGCTGCAATCCATGTTACATAAACTTGTGCTTACATAAACTTTTTCTAAATTTCCCCTCTGCATTTTCTCTCTCTCTCAGGACGGAAGCCCATAGAACGTTTTCTTCTGTCAGACTTTAACTGGACGTTCTCATCACAAAAGATGAGACATGTGACAACCACTTCCCCAAATCCACAGAGATGGAAGCAGAGAGGTGTTAGGGGCAGGTACAGGATGGGGAAAGGATCTTGCTTCCACACAATACAGAAATTCCACATAATCCTACTTAGTCCCAAACTCCATGACCCTACACTGGTGCTTACACCAGTGCAAACCCAGGTACACTTCTGCAGGCAGTGCTGCTACGTAACACCAGTGTAGTATTTCAGGCTTTAGCAGAAGAGAGGAAACGGGACAGTGCAGCATTTTCAAGGATTTCTTTATTATCCAAGTTTACTATTATCTAAAAACACCAATGTATTAAAGACCAAGACGGAAACTTGAGCTCAGAAACTTGTAAGAATGCACATTTTCAACCTCATCAGTACTGCAAGAGGCATAGTTAAAAAACACTGCTCAGTATAAAAAAAAGTTAATGTTTCCAAGGATCAAATAAATAATTTACAATGCAACAAAAAAAATTATAGAAATCATACAGACATTTGAGACTGTTGTTGATAACTTACAGTCCCATACAGTAAACATAAAAGCCTCCCATCATCAGACAGGCATTGCAAAACCACTGTCAAAAACTACTTTTTAAGTGCTGGGCTGTTCTGAAGGGCTGCTGCTGTCCAAGGTCTTGGAGGAGCAGTCCCTCAGGACTTCCAGGGAACTGGTGATATCCAGGCTTTCAGAAGAAGTGGATCTACACCCCTGTGTGGAACTGATGATGTCCAAAGTTTTGGAGGAGCGGGCACCGTAGCCTTTTGCACTGGCATCTCTGATGAGGATCTGCTGTGTGGATGTAAACGTTAACGGGATGAAACCCTCGCTGTCCGCTGTGAGAACGATCCAAGAGGAACCTGTGAAGACAAGCACATGGCTGTTGATAAATTTTTGTGTAATTACGGTATGTTTAAGGTAAAAAACAATTTTTTTTCCTAGAATTAAATGCTTCTGTATATTTACAGCTTTCTAGAAAAAGAAAAGTATACCAGTTGTACAGAAAAGATACAGGTTGTACAGTCTCAAAAATAAAGGACACTTGGCAACTACGATGGATTTTGCCACTAGGAAATGAGACAATAATAAATGCACGCTTCAAATGAGGAGGAGGAAAGAAATTCTGAACAGAATTCATAAGCATGCACACTTGGTTTTAATTAGGTATTGATAAGCTATTTCACAGTGCTAAAGCTGTGCAGATACTATAAAAAACAGAGATTTAGTAAATTAAATGACAAATTAATTTAATAAAGACAACTTAGAAACTGCTTTTATTATGTAATTTCACTACACTTAATTCCAAGAAGCACAAGGAAGACATACTTAACAATACTGTACAAACCCAATATGTCTGGTCCATTGGCTATTTCACTTCATCGTTAGCATTTTTTTTACAATTTGAATCTGAAACCCTGACTTCTACCAATACAGATAAACCAGAAATTTTTTCTATTTTTATCCATTAAGCTGATGAAGCAAGAAAATAGAGTTCGTGGGGGGTAAGGGAATTCAGAGAAGCATTTCCAGCTGTTTGTAAATTTACATTATGTAACTTTACATCACAAGTAAGGTCACAAGAAGATTGTAGCTTAAAAGCACACAACCCTCTAATCTTTGGCTTAATTTGGACCAGACTTGGAAATCAATACAACTCAGGATTTGAAAATACCATCCCTACTTTGCATCTGTATAGTTCAAAGAAACATATTCCACCAACAATTCATTAGGAGAAATAAAACTTGGACGATAGCAAGAACAGCAGCCTTAGGCTTTGGGATGGTTGCTCAGTGATCTGCAAGCAGGAAGAGAGTAGATACAGGGGGCAAGTAGATGAAATATAGCACAGGGAATACCTGTAGTAGTGAGAGATCATATCCCAAAGTGTGTTTTCTACCTTTGCCCAGAGTGAGACACTCAGAATTGACACATACACAGACACATGGGATGGGTATGGCCTGAACTGGTAACAGCAGAGGAGACCACAGCAGTAAGAGAGGCAGTTTTCTTCACAGCAAAAACTGATATGAAAGGCACTGCTGAAGTGTACCCTGCTGCTTCTGTGCTACAGGATCTCCTAAAGCAGACTAGATGCTGGAGCTACAGATTCAAATATAGAACACTGTCCTCCCAAAACCACCAGTCAACCTCACCCTCCTTGTTAGTCAGACTTCTCTCTTTAGAACAGCTGACAAGAAGTAAAACACTGGCTGAAAAGTAACTTTCCTGTATAACTAGTTACTTGATAAGGGGCCTCAATATGTAAGTTCGAGCTTCTTTTTTTTATAATGTAAAGATTCTTCTCAGTAAATTCTGAGAAGAATTTTTACATTATTTAAAAAAAAAAGGCAAAATTTTATTAATCTTTCATTTATTCCTTGGGTTTTTCCCTGGATGGAATATGCATATTGCTATTGCTCACTAAGAACGTCACAAAGAATCACAGAATGGTTTGGGTTGGAAGGGACCTTAAAGCTCATCCAGTTCCATCCCCCTGCCATGGGCAGGGACACCTTCCACTAGACCAGGCTGCTCAGAGCCCTGTCCAGCCTGGCCTTGAGCACTTCCAGGGATGGGGCAGCCACAGCTTCTCTGGCAATGTGTTTGAAGTGTTTGCACTCTTGGATAATCCCAACATACCGTGCTGCATTTCTACAAGGGAGAGGTTGAATAGCTGCTGGACGACGTTCAGGCGGAGTTTACCACCGCAGAGAAGAACGGCCCGACTTTCATCTGCATCACTTTTGGAAAGCTGCTTCTGAAAATGCAAAAAACAGTCATTAACTACTGTGATGTATAGTTAAAATGGCATTAATCAAAACAGGATCACAGATATGTCTTCAGTGGCATCATCTACAGAAAGTCAAATGCTACATGCATTCAGACCCATTTGCAAGATTTATCCTTTAAAGTCTCAGCTCTCAAAGTGGTGATGAGTGACAGCAGCAAGGAACAGGGCTCATCCAGCATATGTCAGAACAGGAGAGAAAATCATGCACTGCTGCTGAAGAAACCATGAGCTTCATCCACAGCACAATCCTCATCCTCATCCTTCCATCTGTATGGGACATTCCCCCAGGGAGTCTGTAAAGCTGCAGGTTTTCCACCCCCACATTCCCCCACCCATCCTTGATCCACAGCTCCAGAGGTGAGAACTCCTGCTCATGGATGTTGGGGTGAGGAACAGGCTCAGAAGGGCTTGTTTGTCCCACCCCTGACCATCACTGCCCCAAGCCTTAAATCCAAAAAGCATCTTCAAAGAATATGCCCAGCAGGGCAGAACAAAGCGTTTTCTAGATCTGTAATTACAATTATTAAATCTTTACAACGGGAAACAGTGAAGAGACTGAGGGAATATGGTCTAGAACTCAAGATTCAATGCTACAAAAGTTGGTCATTTTTTGCAATAATAAAGCTTAAAAGTAACAGTTAATTGAAAGGAATATGACAGTTTAAATTACTTTGAATACTGACTAAGGCTTATTAATCTGAATTCTAGAAGCCACCTAGCAGATCTGTGCCAGGTTTTGATAATCAGGTAATTTACCCTTTCTAGCATGAGATTTGCAAGAGCAAATCTTTCAGCCAAAGAAAGTGTTTTTCACATGAAATTTCGCTTTAAATCCATTTTTAAGCTATGTTAATGGAATTATCTGTTGTGTCCCTAAGGGTCTCTTTCCTCCTTGGATGGTGCTCTCAATGCTAATTAGCAACATTTCTGTTTGAAAGCCAAAGCAATTTGCTTTTGTTACAGTCTCCATTATTTTACTTTTCCTCACAGGAGAGCGGGAGATTGATACCAATTCCCACACATGGAAATCTTCACTTGTCTAAATTTCTATACAGATTTAGAAGTTGCCTAGGGAAAGCATTCCCTTCCTAGAACTCCACGAAGGGCTTTAATTCTGCAACTGAGCTGCCACATGTGGGTCCTCTGGAATCCCAGCAGCCTCAGTGCAGAGCTGAGGGGTTTGGCCCGGTGTGAGGTGGGGACAGGGAGCTGCACATTCCTGGATATCCCACTGCTTTAAAAACACTGGAAGCCTGCAGAGTAATGGGATTTATAACCATAGTTCCACCTGCAGGAACAGGATGGAAATCTAATCCTAGTGACTGTTGCTTGAGCATTACAAAGAACGAACAGCCATTAACAGGTTTCACCATTAAGGCTTCCAAGAGTAAAATTACCTGGCAGGTGATGGTAACAAAAGAGGGTTCTTGAGAAAATGGGTACAGTGGAAGATTTCTCTTCCCAGATTTTAGCAGCTCAGTTAATTCACAGAGATGGTGCTGCAATTCTGTGAAGTTACCAGACAATTTTTCCACATTTTTCAAAAAGTAACTCGCCTCCTTTTCACTGAACAGGTTATTCTTGTAAGAATTGGGTATTTTGGAAGCTGCCTCAGGCTGCCTTTTTGGGGATGTTGGCTTGTTCGAAGCATTAGATAGTGCCACACTCCGATTAACTGGCTCAGCATCCAGAGTCTCAACAGCTGGAGGAAAATTCATGGGAATCTTTTTGTCTTTGAGGTCACTGATGTTCGACACCAAGTTCTGTTCATAAACAGGACTCTTGATTTCTTCAATGAGTTTCCTTCGGCTCGTAGGGGACCGGAGGGCAGAGCGATCTGGTATCAGGAGCCCATGGCTGAGAGGGTGGACATCTTTAGAGGGATCATGAGGAACGTTGGAAAGGTTCAAACTGGAGCTGCCATCAGCTGACACAGACGGTGATGGACCCACTTCAAATATTAGTTCCTTAATCATCAATCGGATCATGTATTTGTCTGATCTTGAAGAGGGAAGAAAAGCAGGGTCAGTGAATTTTTGTCTTCCAACCAGTATCAGTAACAATTTCTTGGTCAAGAAGCACAAACCCTTTGGCTTCTCACTTTTCTCTAGCTGAATTTGTTGAATATTGGGTAAATTGGATGAAGTCAGTGAATAGACTAAAATAACATTACAAGTATTGGAGGCAACAGAGACAGTTTGAGTTTTGGAGTCAAAAGCCATTATATCAGGAACCAGAATGCCTGGGATGCTCACTTTTTTGGTAGAGGTAACCTTTCTTTCAAAAGTCACCAAGATGAGGTGTGAGGAATCTTGGCCACTTCCCGTCAGGTAGTCCTTGGGCCTCAGGTGAAGGAGAGGGCTGGAATCAACACCCTGCTTGCTAGAAAGTATGTGAGTTAGATCCACGGGAGATGTAACCACAGACAAGGACTTCTCAGAGTCCAGTGACTTCTTCCCTCCATCCAAGGAATACTCTTCCTCCCCACACAAGCTGGACTGCGAGGGGAAGGACTCGGTTTCAGCGCCCGATGGAACTTCGAAGGCAACACCAGCATTTAAGCCACAGATCTTGTCCAGAGGGAGCTCGGTGGCAACAGCGACTTGTAAATTCTGCGTAGCTTCCACGACACAGATGTAGCCTCCCACATCAAAGATTGGGCAAAAAGAGCAAGCGTTCAGTGTTTTCTGAGCATCATCCCAAATGTAAGAATGGAGGGCACTCCCCACCCCCACGACCAAGCGATCGCCTTCCTTGGTCCAACAGGCACAGTGGATGAGCCCACTGCCCTTGATGTCAGCGTTAATTTTGGAGTTGTTGAGGTGGACAGAGGGCAAGACGGAGGCGTCGCGGGTGGTCAGCACAGCCAAGACCTCCTTGCTGGGATGCCAGACGCAGCCCTGGGGGAGCACGGGGCACGGCTCGCTGATGTCGCAGATCTGGGAAACCAGGAGCTTGTTCCTGTCAGCACCGTTGAAGCAGAGCTGCCAAATGGTGATGTGCTTCTTGTGCTGCACCGCCAGCAGGGCCGGGGCCTCGGCGGGACACGGGCCCCAGTAGAGCCCGTGCACGTGCTCAAACTGACCCACCACGCTGGAGTCTCCGAATTTGGGCTCTCCGTTGTGCAGATGCAGCGAGGTCAGGATCACCTGCTTGCCGTCCGTCCAGGCCAGCCCGTGCACGGGGTGAATGGCCTGGTGCAAGGCGTTGAGGCCGGTCCGCAGGAGCTTCGCCTTTCCCAGCTCCATGTTTTAAAGTGAAACATCTACACAGAACAGAACGAGAAGGAAAAATAAATTATTGCAAAGGATAGAGGATGATACCTGGATGATTATTTAGCTTATGACCCTGCCAATGCTGGACTTTTCGTTCTAGTGAAGTCAATATACACGTAATGTTCACCTATGCTTAATTCCCAGCCCAATAATTTTTTTTTTTATTATGTTTCCACCATTAAATGCAATTTTAAGAGGAAAAAACCCTCGCTATTTCTATAGGCTTACCATCAGATTTCCGCTGCATTTTCATCACAAGACCAGTCCTTTCATTCTAATCAGTAATTGCTATTCTCAGAATATTTTCTAATTACTTCAATATCAACAATTCTCAAAATATCGCTGCTGCTCACTCTCAAATTCCTGGACCATTTCTGTTCAGATGAAGTAATCCCTTACAAGTATAACCAAGCATTAATGTATTATCTACAAATCTGATCCTGTATTAAGCGTGTGAGAATGAGGCATTTGGATGGTTATCCCAGAAAGCTCTCTAAGAAAGCAAATTCAATTTTGAAGAAAGTTAGCATGAAAGCAGATTTTTCTGAGGAAATGAACAAGAAAAGAATTTAAAAGAAGACATACACAAGGCATCAACACTTTGGAAAACTCCAGGATTTTACACATATTTCTAATTTTTGAGCTGTGAGCAATCCCTACTCTGTGCACAAAAGCCAGTTCAAAGGAATTGATGGTTTCCTGATTTAAGATCTCCATACAATTAGGCTCAGATGCAAAGCCATGGCACAGAATGAGTTGCAGTTTTAGTAGGGAACATGAAGAACAAGAAGAAAGATTTTTAGAAAGTACAAACTGTCAGACTGGGAGAGTTTATCACAAGGTGCAGGGCCTGGCACCACTCAGTATTTTAATTATTTGTGGATGACCCTAAACTTGCAGGAAGAGGATTGCAAGAGTAGATTTCAAAGATTCAAATTGTATAGAAAGTTATGTTTTCATGACCAAGGTAACTTCTTCTCAACCTAATAAAAAGTGCAAAATAATATACTTAGTAAAGAAAAAACCCACCAACTTGGATACCTCTCCAGGAATTATTCCCTAGGTAGAGGTATAGCAAAAGAGGATCTGGCTTACAGTGGATCACAAATTGAACATTTCACTAATGTGAGAATGTTTCCAAGTAAGAATAATTCATTCTGGAATGTTTTAAGAGGGATGCCACACACAAGGGACATAGTTACCCCACTTCCTCATTGCTAACAGTATCTCCACTGCACCTACTTCTGAGTTCAAGGATGATGGAAATGCTTAACAAAGCTCAGGGATCAGAAAAACACAGGAAGGGGCTTCTCTGTCTGGAGAAGATTGAGTGGAAACTTGAGAACATCCACCAGCCCAATGACAGAAGATCCATCCACTGTTCTCCAGGTATGCTCTGGACAGTGCATGATAATAATCAGCTTAGTTTCAACAAAGATTTAGGTCAGCTATTAAGGAAAAATTCTGACTATAAGTGATAGCTAAGCATGGGAGCAGGTTACCTTGGAGAGGAGGGAGAGGCGCTCCATGAATTTCATAATCTGTAAGAGCCAATTAAGGAAATGTCTGTCAGGGATAAGTTTAAGTACACTGAACCCTGCCTCTCAGGAGAGCACTCGAGATACTTCCAATGCAACTTCTCCACCATCTACCTGTCCCCTCCTCTGTAACCAACCTTAGTCCTACCACTTCCAGGAAAATTAACACTGGATGTTTGCTGTGCTCAGAACCGCACACATTGCTGCTGGGCAATACTTACTGATGGCAGGGAGATACGAGATAATGTGCCTCATAAGACACACCAAGATGCTAAAGCCTCCTGGGCCATCTGGAGAGGTTCCTGTGTCACAAGGGGCGTTTGCACTATCCCAGCGGATCTGGAAAAGCAAAAAGAGCACGAGACCCACTGGTCAATGGATTCCTGTGCCCAAACCCACACCGCCTCCTGCAGCGCCCGGCCCAGCCCCAGCTCCCCGGGCAGGAGTCACACCACAGGCCGGCTGCTCGGCGAAATGCGGTGCCCGTCCCAGCGCCAGGGGCAGGGGAGCCGCTGCAGGGACCCCCCGGCACCGGGCGGCCACGGCAGCAGCGGGCCGGGGAGCGCGCACCAACCGCCCGCCTGCGCC
>VWZT01006819.1:381563-404657 GCA_013397055.1 Pachycephala philippinensis
AGCGGGCGGGGCCCGCACGGGGCGGGCTCCTCGCGCCGCTCCCGCCCCGGTTCCCCCCAGCGGCCCCGAGGAGCTGCGGGCGCTGGGCGGACGGTGGGAGGAGACGGGGATTTACAAATCATAGGATATACCCAGCTGCGAGGCACCTACGAGGATCATCGAGCTCAGCTCCTGCGCGCAGCACACCCCAAGAATCACACCATGTGCCTGAGAACGCTTCTTCAACTCAGGGTTGGTGCTGTGACCACTGCCCTGCCGAGCCTGTTCCAGTGCTCAGCCACCCTCTGGGTGGAGAACCTTTTCCTGATACCCAGTCTAAACCTCTCCTGACACAACTCCATGCCATTCTCTCGGCTTCTGGCACTGGTTGCCAGAGGGATCAGTGTCTGCCCCTCTACTGCCCCTCATGAGGATGTTGAAGACCACAGTGAGGTGTCCCCTCAGTCTCCTCCAGGCTGGACAAACCAAGTGACCTCAGCTGCTCCTCATAAGGCTTCCCTTCCAGACCCTTCACCATCCTTGTGGTCCTCCTTTGGATGTGTTTTTTATATTGTGGCACTCCAAACTGCACACAGGACTCGAGGTGGGGCCACACCAGGGCAGAGCAGAGAGGGACAATCCCCTCCCTGGAGCAGCTGTCAGTGCCGTGCCCGATGCACCCCAGGGCGTGGTTGGCATCAAGCAAAGCATCACCAGCCAGTCTGAGGAGGTGATTGTCCTGCTCTGGTCACTTCCATTGCCCCCGGGGGTC
Organism: Pachycephala philippinensis; assembly: GCA_013397055.1. Taxonomy (NCBI): domain Eukaryota; kingdom Metazoa; phylum Chordata; class Aves; order Passeriformes; genus Pachycephala; species Pachycephala philippinensis. Next base: position 382,315 of record VWZT01006819.1, read on the forward strand.
ATCCACTGTGTGACACCACCACACAGCACCTCCAGCCTGCTCTCGCCCGTGTGGCTCTTGGAGAAGCCTGAGGAAGTGGCACAGAAGAGCAGAGATGCCTCCAGTGGGAGGACATCAGGTGCCCAGTGTGGTGTATCCCATCCCGTCAGGTGGTCACATTGAAGTGAGGAAAGCATCTAAATTCAGTGCAGAACTATTCCAACACAACTTACCTGGTCCTGATTTATTGCATCGAGCATAGCTCCGTATAAGTCTCCGAGGCCTTTTAAAAGTTAATTATATTGTGTGACTGTGCTACTTTGCCACTCCTCACCACTGCAGAGCAGTGTGATCATCATACCATTTTTGAAACCCATACTCTTGATAGGATGTTGAAACACTGGAAAAGGTGCTGTAAAAAGAGCTGGCAAAGGTGTGGGGAAAAAATGCTTAAAATAGTTGCAAGGTCAAATATGTAAGTAGCTCAAACTTAGCGAAAGAAGAACACTAGGTGGTGACTTGGCCATATCGCATGAGTGTCTGTGTAGACGGAAAAAAGCACTAAAAAGCTCTTGAAGTTGGGGAAGGAAGGTTTAACAAGAGCCATGGATGGATTCAAATATGTAAGACACAGCTGTGAGTATGTCTGACCACTGGAACAAACTGCCAACAGAGCCACTGCCCATTAAAACTTGCTGATTTTCAGGGACACACCATTTTAAATGCAGATTTTGCCTCAATTTCTGAAAAACTGCTGAAAAAATTTCTGAAAAATTACTGAGCTCAGATACCTAGGTATCTATGGAATACAAGGTAAAATTCCAGATACTGTATCCAGAAAAGCTCAACATAATTTGACTGTTTCAGACCTAACAGGGCACCTGTGAGATGCTGAAAGGCAGATTGGTGTGTTGGAGAACGTTTCAAGGAGTAAGAACTCTTCTTTTATGTGCTTGTACTGGCACAGGTTTATGTAAGAAAAATTCCTGCCATTCAAACTGAAAGAAATTAGTTCCTAGGTTGCTTTGGAAGTTTGTCCAGCAGATGTGCCCGTGGTATAGAGGCTGGGATGACCAGAGGTGGACAATGGGGTTTATTTGAACCGTGACATTTTTGAAATGAAAAAGAGTCTTTCTGCCAGCTTCAGACACTTGATGGTGTGACTTGCAGTAAATAAATAAATTATACCAAGATTTGAGGTAATGAATGGATTTCCGAGGTTATGCTTTTAGTTTAGAAATATAAGCAGGGGACCTAAAGGCCAGCTTCTCTGTGGTGCTCCATGAATACACTCTAAGTGTATGAGAATTTAACAGAAAATGAGCAAACATGGTTTTGATTTGTCCTCTCTATTAATCCTCTGTCATTACCAACAGACAGGGTGCAGCTGTAGAGAGAACAGTCCAAAACTAGCCAAAACAGAATGGAAAAGGAAATCTGAAAAATTTCCTATAGTAATCATGCAATCATAGAATGGTTTGGGTTGGAAGGGACGTTAAAGATCATCTTGTTCCAATCCCCTGCAGCAGGAAGGGACATCTTCCACTAGACCAGGTTACTCAGAGCCTCATCCAGCCTGGCCTTGAAACCCTTTGGCAAAAGACAATCCTACCTCCTTCCTCCCCACCACTGTCTTAACTGAACAGCTCACTCAAGCCAATTTCCCAAGATTTTCTTTTATACAAATGTTCAACCTACTCTTAGTTTCATAATATCCACTTTTCTCAGCAGGGAGTCTGGCCAAGCAGCATTGTCACTTGGTGTCTGGGACCCTGAGCCACCAGCGGGCTTTATTAGACAGGAACAGTTTTCTGATTATAATTTCAGTCTCACAAAGAATTGTGTTGCACAGTAATGATTTCACTTTTATTTTCATATAAAACTTAAATTGACCATCCATATTAATAGACACAGATAAACATTTAAACCACAGAGAGACCACAGTTTAAGAATGCCTCAAAGACATTTTCACGGTAACTGTTTATTTTTGTTTCCTATGCATCTAATTATACAGCTAAGTATTTTTAAAGACTTGTTTTTGTCATGTAACTTCTGTTATATGTAAACTGCTAATTGAGTTCAACAAACGAACTGAAAATATCACAAAAACTCAGAGTTAATTGATAATCTGTAAATTAATATTTTCATTGAAATGGAATTGACTTATCCTACCAGAGAGCCAGAATGGTGTGCAGGTAGTTATTATTACACTAGTTGTTTATTTTCACGCCCAATAGCATGTGTCTTATTTGTGTAACCACAGCCTGGTTATTTTGACACTTAGAGCAGCATGAAAATGTCTGGAGGCCGCTTGGCCAGCAGCCACGGGCCATGGCTGGTCACACAGCCACGATGGGCATAGGCACAGTGGTTGTTCCTCAGCAGCTGTACTGCAAATAAACATCTCTTGTTTGCTTTCTTTCTTTTCCAGGCTTTCCAAGCTGTTCACTGCTGATACATACGATGTGTCTGTGACTTCAACGACACAGAACCCCTCAGGAGATGTCTATAAGGTAGAAAGTGGGTTAATGAAATTATGCAAGGAAAAGTGTTTAAAAGGCTGAAATTACAGAAATCGTTTCCTGTGGTCATGCTCATTTAAAGCACACATTTTGGCTTTAAAAAACATGTGCTTGCATTGAGTCAGGCTTATCCTTAAACACTGAGCAGACTCACAAATTTGTTCTCAGGCCCTGCATGGAGAGCAGATTTGCCTTCTCATAACTTAATTTGTTGTATCATTTGGGTGTCTGCTTTTCAAATTAGTTGAAACACAACGTTAATAAGAATATAGGAGAGTCTGAGACAGAAGAGTTATGAATATCTGCTAGAGGGAGGGAATGGCAGGGAAGGAAGGCCGAATGGGTGTGATGAAGAGACATGTAGAGTTAATATTTTTGCACTCTGTAGATTTTTTATTTGCTCTTACTGAACATGTACACATTTAAAGAACATGATGTTACAAGGAAAAAGAATAATTTGAAGATACTTTGTTTTAGCTTCATAAACATAATTTAAATATATATATATATATATTTAATCCAGGCTACGGACACTACTGAATGAGCAAATTGATTTCATAATCGTATTTCTTAATGGGAAAACTTAATGAGGCACTACCATGTAATTTAGACCTCTAAAATATGATGTGGTAAAGCCTAGGATTGGTAGCTAAAAGATACAGATGTTCTATGTGGTTTTTATTATCAGATTAAAAATGTTTCTTCTTCATTTTGGGAGGTGATTTGTAATGGAAATAATATAAGATGAGCAATTTTGCAGAAAATTGCCTCGTCCTGAGTCAATATCGTGGTGTCAGAAGAAGTCAGACAGTGCTGGGGGCTGTGTGAACGGGATCCTCGTATTGTGTCTGCTCGGCTTGGCTGAGTACAGCCCCACCGGGGTCACAGTATTTCCACAGCATGGGCAAAAATGAATTTTGTGCTCTGTAGCACAAAGTCTTGCAGGGGGTTGCTTGTGGCTCCAGGCTTTGAGGAATGGAGAGGATTAGTGCAAATTTTGGGGATTAGAACAGTGACAAAGTGAGTGGGAATTTCTGCTTTTCTCTACAGCTGTAGCTACCACACCTCTCCTAAAGCAGCTGCCACTGCACTTCTGAAGGCTGCCCTAGCAGGTTGTATTGCACAGGTCCAACACTTTGCTGGTTGTTGGTACAGACAAAGGAGACTCAGGATGTTGTTTTTATTAGTTTTCAAACGGTTGTTTCCGACCCTGGGGAGAAGGCATCGGAAATGTACAAAACTCAGAGGAATGTTTTATCACCCTCTGCAGTGGTTCCCGCTGTGACTGCCTACTTTACTTCTGTGTGTAAAAACCTGCACCAGTGCTTTTCCGTGTCTGAAACAGGCCTTCAGCTGAGTTCTACCCACTCTGCTGAGGTCCAGGAAAGACTCTGGACGCTGGCAGAGGGCAGAGAAATGAGGTCCAGGGCAGATGTCTGTGAGAGAAACTGAAGAGTGGCATTGCATAGAGAAAAGGAGACTCAAGGGAGACCTAATGGACAGAACAGTTTTCAAGTGTTTAAGACAGCTGCCCCAAACAAGGACCTAAACTGTGAATAGTCAAAATCTCTGGTTTGAGGAAGGAGAACAGACCTTCCAGACCTGGAATAAAGACACTAGACTAAAGCTCTATGTCAGCCTAATGTACTTGTGCTGCTGTGGAAGTGCTGCACAGTAATAGTCAGTCTCCCGACTTCTGAGTTTGTTGTATACCATAAATAACGTGCAAAACCAGAGTAGCATAATGTATATTGAAAATAAGTTAGCCTCTTAATAGTCTTTCCATTTTAAAATTGATTTGTGTAAACCAGCCATGTTGTAAATAAGGATTTTTGATATGACAGTGTTCCTTTGGAATAATCTTTGCAAGGACATTTCCAAGCATACGTCTTCAGAGCAAATAATATCTTCTTTTAAATTACACATCCTTGTAACTGTGGTTAATCCAGAACCAATCTGATACACAAATCACATAATTAAAGATATTTAACCATATCTTGTGAAAGAGGTTGTTCAAATCCTAATCTTTCTGGTAGGCATCTGGTAGGATTCCCTTTTCCTTGTGACACATATATACATATCTTTTCCCCATCTTCTCTGTAAATGTTGCTGTGAGAACACTTTCCTGTGCCTGTAAACAATTCAGTCCTAGATACTTCTGTCTCCTACTCATACAGTTTCTATTTTCCCTTTATGTAACTAATCTGCAAAAGTACTTCTTTGATCTTTGCTGCTGCTTAGGTTAATCCTGCATTTCTGGCACCCTGTTATCATGCAGTTTTCTTTTATGCTATTAACAGGTACAAGTGTTTTGAGATAACAGTGTATCAATGAAGATCAGTGTAGCTACATTTTGTGCTGATAACAATATCACTGATATCTAAATAAAATGTTAATGAGGAAAGGTAGACATGGAAATGTAGATGACAGCTGTGTACAAGATACATGAGCATAAGAATATTTACAAACTGAATGAAATTGTGACTTGTTTGAAGTTCAAGGGAAACTTTGACAGTAATTTGCAGTAGAGCCAGTATTCTGACTTTTCTTCATTTGACTTAGGTGAACTAAGTTTCTGAAGGAAAGGTAACAAGGGAATCAAGTAGCATCATACAAATTAAATGGTGTTATGCTGTCTAAGGTAGGAAACATGTAACAAATGCAATGACCAATATTGAAAATGCTCTGGAGTGTTAGACTTAAAAATAAATTTATTGATATTTAGAGAGACTCAGAATTCACTGACAGATAAAAGGAATGAGCTATGGTAGCAATAGACCATGTTAGTATTTGTTGGTGTGCCTTCTATGCTGGCACAACTGTGCAGCTGAGCTGTGGGTTGGATTGAGAAACTGATCCACTTTAAGTGTTTTGGTAGGTATTTTTAGCCCCATAAATGTTTGGGTCCGTGTATTTCCATCCAGTGACTGCAGGATGAATGAAGAGGGGTCCGATGGAGAATGAGGACTCCTGTCACCAGTATTGCTTTGGAAAGCTTCACCTCCTGATAAATTTCCTTAAGGACATCAGAGCTTTTCTTACACAGTGAAAGTTTATTTTTTGACTGCTGAAATTAGTACATTATTGTGAATTTTGTGCTATTTTTTAAAAATAATGTTTGAGTACTGTGTCTCTCTGGATTGCCTTTTTTATATTTTTAAAATTTATTAAGTAAGTTTGATTGGAAGGAAGTGACTGTTGCTCTGAAGTGAACTAAAGTTGCATTTGCCTGGAGTTTTGGTTTGGTTTGGTTTTGTCTGTAGCGTCACCCTGTGGTGTTTGGATGCTCTCCTGGCTGTGTGCTGCCTTGGCTGGTAAGATGCCATGGTACCTGCACAGGAGGGATGGATCCTTGCCGCTTTGGAGACTCGAATGAGATCTACCCCAATGTCATTAGATGCATTAATGGCAGCTCTCTCCTTGTCCATTGGATTATAGCACTAGCAAGAACAACTGAACCTCAGCAAAGCAAGTGTGTATTTAACACCAAGATTGTCAAATTGGCTCAATCTGTTGAAAAAATGAAGCCACAACATTGACTAATTAACATATATAGATATAAACATATAAAATTACCATTAACATATGAACCACTAATACATAAGTTAATTTCAGTTGCATGTGACAATGGGAAATAAAGTACTACTTGCATGTGGGAAATTTCATAACTCCTGGGATTTACCTTGCCTAATTTTACATGCTTAAAAGTCAGGTCAGGTGAGTTCAGCTCTAAAGGATGGATTAGTGCAACCAGGTACTGTATGCTGGGTTTTTTAAGAACAAGGTAGATAAACGTCTGACAGGAGTTACTTCAGAATAGTTGGCACTGTTTTGGGTTAGAGAGATGGACTTTTCAGCTACATTTTGGGTTGGAAAATAGTCCAATGCTTGTGGTTTTCTGTTAAGGCAGGAAAACCTGAAAATAAAAATAGCTAAAAATAAGTTCTTTGTCCAAGCTGAGAAAACACAGAAGAAAATGGCAATCAGGGGAAAGGAAGTTAGGCTTGATGATACTGTTGATGCTACTTCAGTGATTGAAAAGATATTAAAGAAATTCACATGAGTATAGAAAATACTGTTCTAGAGTAATAGAGGGAAAAATGGAAGTACTAGTTGAGGGTAACGCAAGGCCTACTTTATACACTTCCTGCTGTGGTCTCTCACTTTTTAGCTATTATAAAGAATAGCAAAATAATATTTCATTGTGCAAAGTCAGCATCATAAATTGGCCAGCAGAATTTCAGATTACTTTGATTTTTCTGGATTTCATTTTTATATTACTATATTATTGTTCTCATGAAACCATTTTCAAAGTCAAAAAAAGAAAAAGCCTATGTGGAATACAGAACTTCTGTTGTTAGCATTTTCTCAAGAAGTGGGCCAATACAAAAAAAAAAAATATGAAAAGAAAGTAGACTGCTGCATGCTTAGCAGGTAACTTATGGAAAGTGTAAGGTAAGTTTTAACTTTACTTTGAAGTAGATTGTACTTTTAAGTAAAGCTATAGCAACTCCTAAAAATACACTGGGATGCATATAAATATGCTGGATAAAGATGCCGAGTAATTAAAATGGAAATTTAGACTTTGTGGTATGTTGTTTATTCCCCACAGGGGAAATGTTTTGGAGGAGCTGGTACCCCATTTAGATTTCTGAGTGCCACTGGTGGGGCGTACTGAGTGTAGTCATCCTGCTTCCACTTCTAATTTAAGCTCCTAGTCTTCCCAGCTTTCCTCTGGTTTAATTACAGAATACAGACTTCCCTGCTGGGTGACTCTGGACACGAGCTTAGCACCAGTAGTGTCTTTACTCTTCCAGAGGACACTGTCCTTTCTGGTGACTGTCCTCTCTGGTGACTGTCCTCTCTGGTGACTGTCCTTTCTGCTGGTGAAAGAAGGAGCTAAAAAGGGGTTGGCTCTTCATGACATTTAGACGATCTGAACAACTCCCCTTTCCTAAACGGATCGATTTCGGCCCTATAAAATAGCATTTGTGGAGGATGGTGAATACTTCTCAGTCTATGCTTTTCTCCTTTTCACAGCCTCATCTCTGCTCAACTTGTTTAGTACAAACTCCTCTCTCTCCACATGCTTTTATCACTGTTTCTGCAAAAAATCTTCTGTACAGCTTGTGCTTAATAGAACAGTCGTCTTTTATCTCTCTCCTTCACTGATTCTCCATCTGTTCTCCATCCAAACCAAACCTGAAAATTTATCCTCTGCTTTGCATAAATCTCTTCAGCACTTCTTCCAGTGCTTTTATTGCTTTCAATTTTAAGTTTACAGCCCTGTGATAGACACTAGATAAGATAGCTCTGTACTGCGCTGCTCTCCTAAATCATTACCTGAAAACAAATACTTCTTTGTTCAATTTTTGTCCATTTTTGAGTGTAGCTATATCATTTATACACTTGTTTGCAAGCATATGTACATAACAACATATTCATAAATGTAGCAGCAGTTGTGTTCTTTAACATTCTACATTTTTAATTGATATATAGTATTTTTTTCCTAGACCTTCCTAAAAAATTTTAAGTGTCCAACAGGATAAACTGGAGTCCTTGTTCGTTACCAGACTATTTGTGCTGTGTGATGATGGCACCTTCAGGCAGACTGGTTCCTACTTAACCTTTGAATCATATGGCAGAGAAAGCAATCTCACCAAAATATAACAAACCCAGAAATTCATCAAGCATCATACAACTAAGGCTTTTAATTTTACAGCCAGTTATTCCCTGAAACTAATTGTTTCATCATCTGAAAGTTTATTTGTCCTTTTTTAGCTCCCCCAAACAGAACCAAACCAAACTTTGATAGCTGTTCAAAGAATCTCTTTTCATTCCTGATCTCCTCAAAACTCAGATTGTTTTATAGAAGAGTAATGCATGAAAAACTAGAATGGTAATGTGACAGAATGACGAAGAAGTGTCTAGTTACAACTTTCGAGGCATCTTTAATGCCTGGATACTTGCTGACCTCTGCTAGTTCAGATTTTCACCTTCCCAGATTTCCCCTGTAACATTTTCTGTGTTTCATTAACTTCAATTCAAGTGGACCAAAATACAGGATTATCACCCATATAAGATAATATTTGTGAGAAAAATTTCATTGTAGTTTTTCCTTTATTTGAGCCTAAGTAGTCCTCTAACATATATCCTCCCCTCATTCTAGTTAGTTATAATTAAGTTTTATTTTGCTTGGCCATAACATAAGCATTGTAAATACCCAAGACTTGTGAGACACAAGGATGTTATTCAAGGCTATTTGCAGGATTAGAAACATCTGCTGCTTCAAAATGTGCTATGTCATTTAGAAATCTGATCATGTCTTCCCTCACCATGCTGTGTCTGTGAACCTCTGTGTTACTTATTTGATTTCAGTGATTTGTGCTGATTTCAGTGAAGGAAAGCATGACTTAAATCAAAATTTTAAAGCAGTAGTAATACAAATACCCATTTGAACACAATTCTAATGCAAAGAAGCAGGAAATCCAATTAACCCAATAACTATAAAGTAACTGATGTGTTTAATACTTAGAAAGTCACATTTATTTGTTGTTTGGGGATTTTTTTTACAATCAGGAATGCTTTTTGAGGCTGCTTAAAGAGGACTTTGCAAACAAGTTAGTACAAATACACTCCACTGTATTGCATGCCTGTGGTTGTAGGTGATTTAGAATGATGAGTCCTTTGTCCCTGAGAGGATACTGGCATGAAGAAGACATTTAATTCAATGAAATTAAACTGTTTACTTATTTCAAGATTTGAAACTGTTCTTTAGGCGATTCCTGGCTGCATCACTGGAATGGTACTAATGCCAAACCTCCAAACCCATTAAAGTCCTTCAGAGTGTAGATCTACCGTCTCGATCCAGCCTTCATACGGGGTGAAGCATTTTAACTGGATTTTAGTATCTGTGCCCTATGAATGGGCTTGCCATGGTTCCCACGAAGGGAAAAAAGACTCCCCAGGAGTATTAACAAGACCCAAAAAGCACAGTGAGAAAAATAACTCCTAATAGTAACTTAAGTAAGTGTCCTTCCTTTTCTGTTTCCCTGGCTGTACAGGGTGAAGCAGGCACGCCTTTCCATGGTTCCAGCAGTCCAAGATGTCCTTGCACACATGGCTGCTCACTATACATTATCCTTCTCTTTGCATTTCAATGAGGAAAAGTTAGGAAGTTCATTCAGTTCTTCCCTTTTGCCTGTTTCTGTCACCATAATCACGACAGTTTCGTTTCCATGGATCTGCCTGCCTGACTCTCACCTGTATCTGTATTGCCTCTTGTCTCTGAGGGTGAGGTTCACCTGGCTAAATGTAAATGTTTGTGTTCAAACCAGTCCCCCTGCTTGTATTTGCAGTTAGTGGAAAGGAACAGGCACTTATTTATTTAATAGGGATAGTTCACCATGATCAGTTTTAGAAATCTCTGTTAGGGTATGAATAATCTGCTGTAGAAGTGCTTTTTCTGTTTTTTACTGATCATACAGGAGCGTAGATGAAAGGTTCACTGTAGTCACCTACATTTAACCAAATGAAATTCACATTCAACTTCTTTGATCCTTAATTTATCTTGTGAGATTTTTTCTTTCTCTTCTGTGTGCATGTATAAATCTACATGCTGTGTAAGACACTACAGGAGACAGTGATGCAGCCTTTTTAGTAATTGAACATTTTCATATAAAAATTAAGCATCTCTGAAAATGTTGCAGGTTTCCATGGGATCCAGCTGGAACGGAAAAGAGCCTGAAGCAATTTTCTTCTTTTTTTTTTTTTTTCCTTCCCTATCTTGGTTTTCCTTAATGAATATAAAGGCTCTTTAGTTGTATTTTCTTCAGGTTTTATGTTGGCTGTACACCTGCACCAGCTAGATTTGTTGTTACTGCATGTTTTTTAGCATAATAGTGTTCCTCCAAGAACATTGTGACCTCAATCAAAGTAGACAATAGTCTCTCTGCTCCAGTCCATGACAGCCATTAATAACAGCAGCTGTGGTCAACTTCACTGTAGGTCCAATCCTTCAGGAGAAATGGTGAGGGTCCAGCCAACCCGAGGATGTAGCTATAGCGTAACCATGCCACAGATTTTACAGTTACAATACATGGAAAGTAGTGAAGACAGCTTTCTACTCTCTCAGTGTCTGAGACCACAGAATGTCTCTGTGTTGTAGGAGAAAAGAAGGTCGTTGGGGTTCTTTGTTCAGAAATTATGTCACTCTGCTTGGTGGTCGCATTGGGATGCTTTTTTTGTAGGAGTGACCTCCACAGACTTCTGAACTGTCAGTTCCATCCCTTATGATTATCTCTTGTGTGGCTTTGAATATTAATGGCACAAAGCCGTCCTTGTCTGCAGTGAGCACAATCCAAGAAGAGCCTAGAAAAATTAAGCAAGAAAAAGAAAATGAGTGCACTGCTCTGGTTACATAAATGTAGAAGCACGTTTTTAAAAGTCAGTGAGCAGGCAGGCAGAGCACTGTTTCTTTTTGTGCACTAAAGCCTTATTACACTAATGACATTAAGGTCTGACAATCCATGCTCAACACACCTTTGTGCAAATGCAGTGAGAGGCTAAATGAAAGGTCCTGCAAGGTTTGAGGCATTTTGTTTCTTATTTAAAGGTGCATCTTTTCTAATTCTAATAAATTATAAGTATCTCCATCTTCTGGAAACTCAGCCAGCCTTTCCCTGCTGACTTTTGTTCTAGTGACATCTACTTCTGCTTAGCCTTTTCACTCATCTGCTCTACCCAAATGATGAAGAGATTATAAAAACTGTAAAAGTTGGCAACAAAAATGATTGTGCTGTACTCGTTCTAGAAGGGAGTAGGGGTCTCCATCTCCTTTACTGTCAAACCAAGACTGTTTGATATATTTTCAAATTCATGTAGCAAATAGAAGAAAATTACACCTTGAAGAGGAGTTACAAATCACCTTGAAGACGATTTACAAAAGATAATTTACAAAAGCTGCTACAGTAAAATTTCCTGTCTTTTAATAATTTATTGAATCTTCTCATAAAGAGGATGAAAAAACTATGGATGACATTTTTAATCCTTTTTTTTCTGGGGGGAAAAAAAAGATACAAGATTTAAAAACCAAAAGATATCAAAACCATTTAGGTTCTCTTTCTGTATTGCCTAGAAGTTGAAAATAAACCTTCCCCCACTTTGTTTTTTATGAGCCAAATTGGCTTTAATATGAAGCTATATTTATTTTTTTTAGCAATTCATCTAGCTTTCTTTTTTGGCTGGATATTGCAGTTCTTATAGGAAAGAGTGAATTCTCTATTTGTCTTTTTTTTTCAGTTTGACACTTTATGGAAAAAAAGATCTGTAGCAACTAAAAAGCTTTGTGGGAGCCCTTGTGTGACACACTTTCCTTAGAGCATGTGATCCTGTCATTAGTAAGCAGGGGCATTAGCTGGGATATGAGGGACAGAAAGACTTGATAGCTTCTGTGTTGGGATTTTAAATTTTGGGATATTAAACTGTTTCTGAAATGGAATGTGAAAAAAGGAACTGTAGAAAATCCAAATGAACCATTCTTAATTTTTGTCAGTCATAACAAAGCATGCTCCTGGGCAAGGTAAATCTCCCCTTCTTAAACTACTAAAAAGCACTTTTCCAGGCTGGTTGTATGTTGTCATGTCACCTGTTACATCATAAGAAGATTGTCTTTCCAAACCATGAATCTTTTTTCTTCTGCTCTTAATACTTTCTTTCTAAATCTGGGCAGACTTCAGATTCTGTGAGCAGTGGGCCTGAAAGTGGAAGTTCTACTGTCCAAATGGATGTTACATTGTTCGTCAAATTGAAGAAGCATCGTCTTGTGTCAGACTCTTGGGACTTCTTATTTTCATCCATTGAAATGCTGGAAATTCTCAGTGTCATTGATAACACTTGCTTTCAAGGATATCCCATGGAATATTTCAATGGAAAAGCCTTGGGCAGCATGTAGTACCCTTTTACTGTGAACGATTATGATGATGATGATGTGCCAAAAAGAGAGACTCCTGTGTGCTGCTACCAGGGCACTACACGGCAGACCATATTTAGCACAGGTAATGGTATTACAGCCCTGGGCTTAAAGTGCAAACAATGAGGCCGAGCTCATTGCTCTTTTAACTCTGATGATCTTAACAGCATTGCTGTGGGCATGAGTTTGGCTTACAGTTGGGAAGCTTTTCCCTCCAATCTATTAATGCTTAAGTGTTTACTCATAGTAAAAAATGCCAGGCTGTCATTATAATACAAGCATGCTCTTCATTACATCCCCTTTAATTATATAGCATTAAATGATGGGAGTGATATTTTTAAACTTCACATTTAATATTTATGTCTTGTGTCAAAAGAAACTTTTAGGAATATAAGCTAGTACCAGCCAGAACTGCATAAACAGCTACACAACTACTTCTGCTCCAAACCTTACAATTTTGCAGGATTTTGGTGAGTTTTAGAAAGATTCTTGTTTCAGTTTTTCTTTTTGCTGTAAGCAAATAGACTCAATATCAGAAAATCCAAGCAGAAAGAGGGATGCATTAGGATGATTGTGAGACATTATCTTTTTGATATCTCTGAAGTCTAATACATGAAATTGAGGAGAGGTGTTTTGCTAATTAAATATTCAACTACTCTGTAGAGCTGAAAATAGGTTTTCTCAGTCCCCCTGTTTATTATGGGCATTTCTTTCCAAAATCAAGAGCTGGAAATACAGGCCAAAAACGGTCTCCTCCTTGCCCTGCAGCACTGCATCATGTTGCTGCAGAAGCCTGCTGGGAAACAGCTCAGACCTCAACAGCAGGTGGAGTTTTTTCATATATGCTTCCACTGCACTGCACAGTCAAGGAAGATTCCTGACAAAAATATGGAACCTGCATATCCTTGTCTTCTGCAACAACCTCAGAAAGAGGATCACAGTAAACTGTGAAAAGCCACCAGTAGCATTATAGAGAAATGGCTAAAAAATGGTAGTGTGTGTGTTGCTGAGAAGGTGTCACACAGGAACAGACAGGGACAAGGCAATTCAGAGACCAGTCTGGGGCCAGGATTCCCCTTGTGGCTTCTGTCCTTATGAGTTACTCAGCGGTGAGTGGTAAAAATGGGAGACTGGCAAACAAGAACATTGAGCTTCATTTTTTATCTTACATTAAAATAGTCCCAAATTCTACTTGATACATAAATATATATATCATATTCGGAGAGTGACTTTTTCTCCAGCCTACACTCCATTGCCAGGTGTGAGACATGCTTGTAAGGATAGGGGAAGCAAAATGCCAAAAGGTCTCAAAGAAGCCATTCTACTTCCAGGTAACACAATGTACTGATTATTTTCTCAGCCTTCCTTTGCAGAGGCACCTAACATGTTACTCTGCTAATACATAGTTCTGCAGGTAGTTATTTAGCATTTAAATTATTTCAAGAGACTGCTGTATTTCAGACAAGGAAAACACACGCTTGCCAAAAAAGAGTTAGTTAGTTCAGTTTACTAAAGTCTGGGGTAATTTTCTACCACAAATGCCTCTTTTATGCTAAACATCTCAGGTGAAACCAGATAGCAGAAATAAAAAGAACATACCATGTTTCATTTCAATAACGGGCAGATCAAACAGCTGCTGGACTAAACTCAAATGGATCTTGCCATCACAGAGGAGAACATCTTTTGTTTCTTCAGTAACTGATCCATTTGAAAAGCTTTTCTTCATATGCATGTATATAAAAGAAAAGATCTTGTTAATGGCTTAGACATTGAGCCTGAGTTATTATAACCACTCCTCTGCTCTTACTCCTTTCAGTTCTTTAGTCATTTTGCCTTTTCTTTGTCTGTCTTTCCTACAGTTTATAGGTGACATCATCATGCAGGGCCATTCTAAGCACAATCTCACAGTCCCATGTGAGGAGGATGAAAATGCCTCTTTGGTTTTTGCTTTGTGAGCTTCTGCAGCTCAAAGCTGCCTCAGTCCTGTATGTGTACTGTGCATCTGTGTGTCTGTCGGGCCTCGCTGCCTGAAGCCAGTTTAGTGGCAGGGAATGTATCATACCTGGAATAACGTTGTTCCAGATGCTGCCAGAGTAAATGAGTACTCTGCTCAGTTTCAGCTGTATGTGTGGGTGGGTTTGAGAGCCACTGGGCAGCTATTCCACCCTGGTAAAATAACCTCAGGGTTATTTTGGCACAGGAAGTATTGCAGAGAGACTGGGCATAGCAACAGCCTCTCTGAAAAGCTGTCACAGCAAGGTAGCTTGGGAATCCTGTGACTTGCTTTGAGAGAGAGGGAATGTATGGATTTACAGCCCTGGAATTTGCTCTGATATTCACTGAAAGAACACACTTGAATATAAAGGTGGCTTGTTTGTGCTTCATGAAATTTAGGTGGCCCTGAGAATCAACATCTTTTTGTTCCATCATGCTGGTTACTACAAGGTGCAAGGACATAAAATAGTTGAGCTGCTATGGTCATGGAGCAGATATATAGTTGAATTTACATTTTCCTATCTGCTATCATTTGAAAGTCCTTTTAACAATGAAAATTTTCCAATAGCTCAATGTCATTACGAAATAGATGTGAATGAGACGTTTTCTTCTAAATAATGTTGTTATACTTTGTCCTGTGAATTTCATTTTGTTCTTTCCATGCATTCTCCCTGTGTAGTTCCATGTGTTATGTTTTGCTTTGTTTCTTTTTCTTTGGTATCTTTATGTTTGCAATACCCCCAGTTTTTACATATTTGTTATGTGAATAAACAGTCTATTTACCCAATTTCCTAGACCCTTCTGTTTTGTACATTCAAAAGGGATCCAAGGTAATATTTTAGAATTGGTTGAAAGGATCTCATCTATCCTAACTCCTCTTCTAGTCCTACCCTGTCTGTGTCTACTTCGTACCCTTGAATCTTTCTTGCTAATGTGAAACTTACAGTTGAATGAATTCACAACTGCATCTTCTATTTGTGTGCACAGTAACCTTTGACTAAATAAATGTCTCTTGTAATGCTTGTCTTCATTTCTAATTGTGCTGTCTTTTGACAGTTGCTCTCTCAGTGAACGTGTGCTTTTTTGCTGTGTAACAACCTTTCTAAATCAATCCCTTTCACTTTTCTGTACACAGTATCTGTACTGTCATGCAACCACATTGGATTCTGTAAATCAGAATGTCTGCTGCCTATCGCAAATGTCTTTTTCCCCATTCTGCTATAAATTGTTCATGCAGATAGTCTATGGCTGATTGTTACTTGTTTATTTATTATGATTTATTTTATACGGAAGAAACATTTAAAAATCTTCCCATTAAAAATGTGAACTTTCAAATTTCAAAGGTCTTCTTACCTTTTTCCACATTCAAAACAAGCAGAAATTCGTTGCTGCAAAATTAATAAAGGATATACCTAAGGAATGCATCAAGGAAGTATTATTTTCTTAGTCATAAACCTATAGCAACTTTTTGTTACAGCTGTAACTATATAAGAGAACTTCTTTGTAATTTTTAGGTATTTCCAAGTTATGTAGTACTATATTCTATTGAGCCCAAACACACCTGAAACTCAATGGGCTGAATGTTCAGCAGTGAGCGTGTGCTTGGCATGAGCATTGCAAAGATGCTCTGCTGTGCAGGTATTTGTGCAAAGCTTTGTCATTGCTGCAGGTTGTGGGCTAGAACATCTAACAACTACTTCATTTTCCTGAGTTCCGTTTGAAATAGCAGAGTTTATTCAAACTAGAACTTCAGTTAATGAATTATAGAAAAAAATGGACTGTAAATGAGACAGGCTCATTGCCTCGGCCCAAGTGGTCCATTTTTTTTATGTAGATATGCTCCAACTCAAGAATTATCAGAAAATAATCTAGCTCCATTTCTCTTGACTTGAAATCAGTTGAATGGAAATGTGTGCTCAGGATGACTTTGTTCTAGTTTGTTTCCTACTTAGCCTTGCACATTGTTATTGGAACAGCCACTGGAAATGGAAGACATTTTTGTATACACAAGACTGCACGACACCTATTTTTTATCCTAAACAGTTTTTCAAGTACACACCTGAAAAATCAAGTCTTGGTTGTTTGTCTTTCGTCACTTGTGAACGTTCACATGAGCTATTTTCTTTGTCTTTGTCATATACTTCTGTTTATAATGATAAACTTTATCATGTTATACATTTATTTTTGACTTTTTACAAATTTTCTCAGGTCAAGAATCTTACTCTGTTATAATCTAATTATTTAGCCTTTTGGTTTAATGCTTAGTTTAAGTGATGATAATATGCTTTCTCTTTGAGGAATGTGTTCACACACGTCACACCACAGATTAACTGATTTAAACCTCTACCTTCTTGTGAGGCAGGTAACTCTTAGTATCCCCTTTTTATAGATGATCATACCATTACACAGGGAGCTTAAGAGATTTACTCAAGGTCATGGAAGTAATTTGTGACAGAGGTACAACTAAAAGCTTGCCTTAGTACTTCCCACTTTCGTGCCTTAACCCAAAGACAATTTTTCTAGCCAAATCTAGATTTAATCCACCTCTTCCCAAAATCCACGTCTGTTTTTGCTATGTTGTTATTTATCTCTAATAGGAGTTAGAGAACTTGAAACTCCTGGATTAAAATCCCTTGTGTTAGTTGCTTTATCCTAGAACAAAGTTTACTGGTAGACTAAGAACATATTAATCACAGAAGAAACAAATATATTTCCACATACATGAGTGTATTTTTTCAGATTAAGTTTCTTTAGCCAACTTCCTGCAGTATGTCAAGTCCAACTCTCCTTCAACAAAAATCCAACAAAAAGGAACGGTCAATTCAATAATTGCTTTCCTTCACCCATGTCAGCCTGCCCCGATCAGATTTTACAGCCTATAAAGGGTGTTCTGGGCAGCAGCCAGCCCATCGCAGCAGTGCCAAACTGTCTTTCAAAACTCACATTTTGGATTGCAAATATGTACGAGAAGAAAATAATTTACTAAGGCAAAAAGGATTCCTGGATGAGATGTTACACACCAAATGTCTGCACAATAAATGAGCATGCCTTCTCTCCCTTTTTTGAACCCCACTGAGCAGTCAGCTGGAGCTGGTTCTGCCTCTTGACCTTTTCTTCATTTGTCTTGTATTTCCTAATGCACTGCCTACGCTCGCCTGCATGCTAAGATCATCTTAATGAACTTAAATTCGACAACTGATGGAAGAGTGAAGTAAATGAGAATGTGCTACTAATCAGAATTGTTTTTACTGACAGTGGGTTAGCGATCAGTGGAAGTCTGATTGTGTCTTTCTTGCCCATGGATGTCTAGGAATGTAAAATGTTTTTCAGATGAGACCTGCCAGCTGTGTGCCCAGTGCTGCATTACCTGCTGAAGGATGTGCCTCACTGATGGGCCCACACACTGCCTTTGTTCTTTTCATAACAGTATTGTATTTTGGATTCACAGTCATCTTGTAGTCACTTAACATGTACAAGCTTTTCTCATCCTTGGTTGTTTCCAGCTAATGAATATCCAGTTTAAAGCAGAAATTTCATCTGTTAATCCTGGAATATATTACTATGCACTTTATATTAGTTCATTTCAATAATTTTTTTTTTTTTTTTTAAATTCTAGATGTTAAATAATAGTCATCAATTTACGGGTGTGAAATCCTGATCCTTTACTGAAAATGTTACTGACTTTATGTCATATGCAGATTTTATAAGCATAACTCAGCAGATCATTAATGAAACTTTTAAATGAGCCTGAAAATCCATCATGAGAAAATCCACTAGTAATTTTTTTCCATCTTCTTCTATATTACTATAACTATTACTATCTCCCTTACAGCTAATTCCTTAACCATCTTATTTTTCTTCTATTAATCCCGATTCTCTGCTGTTGAACAAATAATTTCCCCTGTGGCATGATTTCAAGTACTGTACTGAAATACAGGTATTTTAAATATTCTTCATCTCCTTTGTGTTAATAATCTGCTCTTTTATAAGGGAAAGGTGTCAGGTTAGTACATGCATTGTACAGTGAATAGTGCTGTAGTTGTCTAGGATTCTGTTTTCATTCTTTTAAACCCTTGATTTCAACTCTCTGTGTTGTCCTGCACTGGTGATCTCAGGTTTGATACCTTAGTACCCATTCGTCAGCTTGCTTTTACCTTGCCCCCATATTCATTGTGCAGGATGAGAAAAACCTAGTAAATTAGCTAGATGTGGGGGGTTCTGTGCCAGAAGACAATGAAATTTAAACAGCAAAGGAAGAGAGCATTGAAGAGGAAGGAGAATTACCATTTACATTCAGAGTACTGTGTCTCATCGAGCCGTGTGCAGCATTGCCACAGGTAGTGCTCATTAGGTTTGGCAGCTTGCACTGCTCCCCTTCCCTGTCATTATTTCAACTGTTGCTGTGATTCCTGCTTGCTTTTTGGTAGATTCTGTTTTTATTGTGGTGGAGATACCGGTATCTTTCCTTTCCTTATGTGGAACATTCCAATTGCAACCTTAATTAACCTGGCAGAGAAGCATAAGCCTGTAAAATGTTTACGCTGGAAGAGATCTGAGGTGCTCAGAGGTGCTTAAATCCCAGTGTAGTTTGCATTTATAGGGCACATCAGCATTCCAGGTGACGTGATGCTGGGATTTCTCTCCTCTTGGCTCCCTGTCGATAGTTCTGCAGCTGCTGTTTCAGGTGTACTGTCATCTAAGATATACCTTTTGTGCTTGTGCTTCCATGATCTTTATGTATGATCTTTACTTTCTTTGTGCAGTATGAAAACTTAGCTTCATTTTTGACATTGCATGTTCCTTTCCTTTTGGGTCTGAGTATCCAACAAACAAATCATCTGCTCTAACAAAAGGAATTGTGTCTCCCCTACAAACCCTGGTTGTCTGCTATTGATCAGTTTCAGAACACTGTTGACAGAATTTGTTCATAACAAATTCCTCAACCTTTGCTCAAAATGTTATCCATGCATTAATCACACTTTCTCTTGACTACTGCAGGTCTTTCTTTTACAGTCATCCTAAATCTCTTCCTTCGAAATTTCAGGATAGCTGACTAGTTTCTTACTCCAGGGAGCAGTCATATCAGCTTCCTCTTCCATCATTTTCATGACTTACTTTCTATGGCTCAACCCGAGTCGAAATTGCCCTTTGGATTTCAGAAAGGTTCATGGTCTTATTACAGCTCATCACTGCAGCCTGGTCTTCGCTCATTTTACTGTGCCCCCTTATATTCCCCTTCTTTACGTCATATATTTCTATCAGAACTTTACTGCCATATGTTTGGATCCTTTCTGTTCATCTCCCAGATATGTGTAAAAAAAAAAAAAACTGTTTATTTTATAGCTGACCTTGGCAATAAAGTTTCCCATAGTAAATTGTATGAAGATACTATAAAAGTACAAATTGACTTGTATACAATTATTGGTGAGTGCTAAGAAAAGAAAATCATTGTGACTAATTGCTGAAAAGATATTATTTCCTGTTTAATTATGCAATATATGCTCTCGGTGATATAAACTTTTGACATAATACTGCTTGTAAGCAAAATGTAGGAGTTTAAAGATATTCTTCAGATTAAGATGAATCTTATTCCTCCTGGAGAGGTTTGCCTAAATGCCTTTAATTTGAGATCCAGATTGGCTTTATTTCCACTGTAATTAGCTTTTGAATGAGACTAGTTTAAATATTCTGCAGCTGTTTCTTTTCTGGGGGAAAAGGATGATAAAAGTATCATTTTGCAAGCTGAAACAGGAAAAGATCTTTGACAGATCCTCTTTTTTTTTTTTTTTTTTTTTTTAAATATCTTCTTATTTCATTTGTCTGTCTGCCCTCCCACACTCCCCTGAATCACAAGCCTGTATGTGATGAAAGAGCAATAATATTTGCTTTTCAGGGTTGAATGATCAAGTTACCTCTGGTGGCTGAATGCTATTACACAAGTGATAGTGCAGTGACATTTCCAAAGTGTGAATGATCGTGATTTTCTTCTATGGCTATGGGCTACAAAGAATACAAATTCTGGTAGCACTGCATAGATGTGACTTCAGAGGAGTGACAGGCAGGCTTGCACTAACAGGATAAACAAAGGTTTTGAAGAATATTAAGTGAGCAGACATTATGAATTATTAAGTAATAAATGTTGTTTGTTTTCTTGCTTTAGTTTTCTAAGCAGAACAGGAAATACACATAAATATGTCAATAACGCTTCTGCACGACAGTGTTCATAATTACTTGTTAATTATTGCTACATTTTTATCTATTATATTTTAAACTTTCATTTTATTTTTTAAATGCATAAATATGGTTATGCAGTTCTGAACATTATTTTCTTTAGTACAATAGATTTCTCAATCAAGACTGAGCCTCTGCTGTGCTGGGGATTATACAGACACTTAAGATGACATACACTTGGCACAAAGAGCTGGAAGATAATGGCCATATTATTGACTGGACTGCAGTGTTCCTAAAGCTTAGAATGTTTTCCACTGGCTGATATTTATATCATAAGGCAATAAAGCTATTTCCTGACTTTTTGCTCTGTGAACACAGAGTCTGGCTGAAACACACAGCCCCAGCTGGTCTCTGAGCTCACAGTGCATTAAACAACTCCTGAAGGAGGAACAAGGTTCAGATGTCTGAATATAAACTAATCAAAACAACTATTTCTCTGAAAATTATTAGCTGCCTATGAAGCAAATATTTCCCTGTCTGTCTGTAGACCTTTTTGCCAAGTCTATTTTTCATTCTTTTTTGGCATCATGCTGTGATCCTGTTAGATTTCAGAAGAGGGGCTGAACTATGCAAGGCATTAGTTAAGACTTCCCCAGGAAAGCTGTGTGTGTGGGAAGGCATTAGTGGCACTTTTTCTGAGTCATTATAATGCGCTGCTAGCAGTGCTTGCTGCTGGCTTAATGCGAAACTAACCTGTTCAGATAAATAAGTCTTCCTTTCTAAACATAGTTTTTCTAGCAGTATTTTAGAAGCACTTTTTTTTGGTTGTTTTTTCCAAAGAAAAAAAACAGGTTAACTAATTCTTACTTCTTGTGCAAGCAAACATGCACAGCGACTTCAGATCTTAGATTAATGTTATGTGTCACAAATAAAACTTCTCTTGGGAAAGGTTAATCCAATTGAATCCTAGAAACAGGGCTAAATAAATAAGTTGATTTATGTTAAGAAATCAAAATTAATTTGAACATACTGGAGAACAGAAGGGCTTACTTTTTGGCCAATAAAATCCTAAATTATTTAAAACAGACATGTTGCTTTTTCACCAGAATTTGTATAATGTGTTCAAGTTAAATTATTGACTAATTCAGGTCAAAAGCTTTGCTTTTATCCAGACAACCCAACATACCAGAATCTGCTTAAATGACAAGTAAACGATTGCTAAAAAGTAGCAAACGTGATTGAATTGAGTCACCATTCCCTTAATGAGTGTTTAAGGAGGGGTACTTAGATGTCTGTGTGGATTGCTTTAAAATAAAAGGAAGTAAAATTTGTTTGAGAAATAAACACTTCAGCATCATCACAATGCAGTTTATTTTTTTGACATAATGCTGCTTATGTTGCAGTAGATAATAATTCATTTATAATTGGCATCTACATCCTGAAAGGGACACCAGTTTTACTTCCACCATCAGCATGTTCAAAAATCTGATCAGTAAAATGTTAGTATTCCTGTGAATAATATTAAGAATAATAGATAGAAATAATTACCCAATCTACATTCCTTAGTTGAAATTCTTATTGAAGCCAGTAGGAAATTTGCCAAAACAAGGGTAGATAGGAACATGATAGTTTGACTTTCTTATATTTATTTAATGAAATCATAATTAGATATTGATGGATTGTTTGGTTTTTTTTGTGGTTTTTTT
>VWZT01006819.1:404702-420507 GCA_013397055.1 Pachycephala philippinensis
TTTTTTTTTTTTTTGTTTGAGGGTTTTTTTCCCAGAAAATTTTAAGTGGTTATATGTTTTACAAATTGAGTATGTCCAATTCTGCAAAGAACAGTGGTGAGAAATCAAAGTAAAAATAAGCCAAATTCATATCATGCCCATTTAAATTTTCCAGAAATTGGGATTCAGTACTTTGTTTCAGTCTTTCCGTGAGTCTGGCTATCTTCAGAAGCTGGATTTGAGCTCAGGTTTAAATTTTTTACTTTTCTGGTGAGCTACTGTAGCCCCCTATTCATCGGCTTATCTCTTACTAAACTAAACTAAAATATAAGCCTTTTGTAGAATAACAACTCTGGCTCTGTTCTCTCTGACAGATGCACACAAAATCAGCCAGTGTCCAAGACAATTGTGCATGATCAAAGAACAAACAGACAAATCTCCCGTGTGAAGTGTCCTCTAAACTACCCACATCATCCTGAGTTATTGTTCCAATGACAAATTATAATTCCATTTTAAATTAAGCTTGATGCCAAATCTAGGTTACATTTCTCATGGGTTGATAAGAATAAACTGCATCCTCTTGATCTGAAGCTAAATAAATACAAGATTGTTTAAAAATTCGGCTCCTATCACAATATTTCTAAGCTGACAAAATGTTACCTGGTAAGTGACATGCACGACAGGCGGTTCCTGGGAGCACGGGTAGGCCAGAGATATCCTCCTCCCGTTCCTAGCAAAGTCTGTTATTTCAGAAAGACTCAGCTGTAACTCATTGAAACTGCCACAAAGTCTCTCTAGATTTCTAGATATGTGACTCATTCCCCTTTCACTTGGCAAATTGTTGTTTTTAGGATAATTTGATGTTTCTTGGATCACATTGAACTGCACTTTAGGGGATGTCGGTCTGCTGGAAATCCTGCTAGGTGATCCGAAACCACGAAGAGACACCGAGCGATTCGTAGGTTCAGCATCCAACGATTCCAAGGCCACCGGGGAGTCACCTGGGAGCCTTTTGTCATCCAGGTCACTCACACTTGATGAAGAGCTCTGCTCATAACTAGGGCTCTTTACTTCTTCAATGAGTCTTCTCCTACCACTCGGAGATTGAATAATTGTGCTTCTTGGTATTAACAACTCCCTTTGAGTTTGATCTTCTGTGGCAAGACTCTCAAAGAATTTTCTTTTTCCAGGTATATTAATAGAGGATTCAAAATTATAAAACATATTCTGCTTCGTCTCAGGCAATGCTGAAGAGTTTTCTTCCAGCATCAATTCTTTAACCATAAGACGAATTATATACCTGTCTGAACTTGAAGATGGAATGAGATTAGGCTCAGGGAACCTCTGCTTGCCAATTAGAATCAATAAGAGTTTATCTGTTAAAAAGCATAGGCCCTTTGGTCTTTCATTTTTTTCCAGCTGGATTTGTTGAATGTGAGGCATACAGGAAGAGGTAACTGAATACACCAAAACAATATTAGAAGTGTTAGAGGCTACTGCCACAATCTGAGCTCTAAGGTCAAAAGCCATTATATCAGGAACCAGAATACCTGGGATGGTGACTTTTCTGGTGGTCGTTACCTTCCTCTCAAAAGTCACCAAGATCAAGTGAGAAGAATCTTGACCATTTGTTGCTGCAGAGTCTTTGCGTTTTAGAGTTATGAGAGGAGTGGGATCAGACCGACGGTGGTTTGCAAGGATATGGGTTAAATCCACAGGACCTGATGAAGAAGAGGCAAGTGAATCAACACCTGATCTATCTGAATCTATGGACTTTCTTCGTGTGTCCATGGAGTATTCCTCATCACCAAGCACCAGAGGAGACTGTGAGATTAAAGAACCAGCTTCTGTACCAGAGGGCACATCAAATGCAATGCCTGCATTGAAACCACAGATATTATCTAAAGGAAGCTCAGTAGCTACAGCGATTTGGAAATCCAGTGTGGCTTCTATAGCGCAGATATAACCTCCCACATCAAAAACTGGGCAAAAGGAGCAGATATTTAGAGTTTTCTGAGCATTATCCCATATGTAGGAGTGCAGGGCACTGCCTATAGCAACTACTAAACGATTACCATCCTTAGTCCAGCAAGCGCAGTGGATGAGTCCGCTGCTTTTGATCTCTGCCTTTACCCGTGTATTGTCAGTACGGACAGCGTGCAAGACTGAAGCGTCTCGTTTTGTAAGCACAGCCAAGACCTCCTTCTTTGGATGCCAGACACAGCCCTGAGAAAGCAGTGGAAATGGCTCACCAACTTCACAAGTCTGAGAAATCAAGGGCTTTTTCTTCTCTGCACTGCTGTAGACCAGCTGCCAAATGCTTACGTGCTTTTTGTGCTGAACAGCGAGCAGAGCTGGGGTGTCTGTAGAGCAACACGGACCCCAGTAAAGCCCATGAACATGTTCAAATTGACCAACAATGCTCGAGTCTCCAAACTTCAGCTCTCCGTTTTGATAGTATAAGGTAGTCAGTATCACCTGCTTCCCATCTGTCCAGGCGATTCCATGCACAGGGTGGATAGCTTGATATAAAGCATTGAGGCCGGTTCTCAGCAGCTTTGCCTTTCCCAGATCCATCTTTTCAAGCTTTCTTTCTAATGGTGGTTGTTCCAAAGTAGAGAATCCATGGAATTCACTTGCAGATCACCATGAGAAATTTTTTTTTTTCATGTCTCCTTCCCTTCCTTTCCACCATCAAGCTGTTTTTCCTGCTAATAATCCAAGAGTCTATATTGTGAACTCCTTCTCAGTAGGCCCGCAGCTGCTCTTCTAAGTATAAATCCATGTCAAAGCTGCTTTGGCTATGTCTTTTCCTGGGAGGAGTTATCATCTTCATCTGATTGCTAACAAGGTTTAACCAATTACTGTGCATTTTCGTAGGAGGCTATTTTTAACTCTTCAGTGCTGGGAATATATTTAAAAATAACACTAATACCTTGACCTTCAGTGAATGAAGGTCTTTACCAAAGAGAGACATCATACACTGGTAAGCCTAAGTATTAAGCTACAGCCTGAAATAATGACCTGACACTTCTTTCAGCCAGCCTTTGAAGGATGAAAGAAGATTTAAACATAACTGAGAACTGTACAAAGCAGATTGCAATCTCTGATGGGCAGCATCTTTCAAAGAGACAAGATCCGAAATGGCTATGAAAGGAAAGTAGAAAAGGGAAACCATCATCTGTTCTGTCAGTAGTTACAAGAGAATGAAGGAAGGTGAGATTAAAAAAAAAACAAACCACCCAAACTAAAAAACCCCAAGTATGTAGTCTAGAAGCAAAGAGAGCTGATTAGTGATTAGTGTTCATTTTACTGGGACATACTTCCTAGCTACAAATATATATTGATTTCTTTCTTGGTCTTCCCAGACACCTGTATCTGAGGGCTGTTCCCTCATTAAACAGACAAAATGCAGAGAGGAAGCCGAAATTTTCCTGTTTGTCCTAACCCTTCATTTTCCACAATATGTAACATAATATCATGCAAGATCCTTGAGTTTTCAAAGACCCAAAAGACCCAACCAGTGAATTGCTGTAACCCAGTGGGGCTGTGTGAGGATACAGCAGCTTGGGTGGGCTGTGCTGTTGCAGGCCCAGAGCTGGGTCAGAGGGACTGCCTTGGGGGTCTCCATCCTTCCCTTCCCTCCTCAGCACAGCCTTCTCTGGAGTTAGCTTGGACAGAGTGTGCGTATGGCTGAGCCTAAATAGTCAGGGTGGGATTAAATATAAGCAACCATTACTATTTTCAGTGCCCCAAGACATCCGAGACAGCCACACTGAGCTGGCAGATACAGCATAGGACTTAGGGAAGAGTAGTGCCATTCTGGAGTGGCAGCTGGCAACAAAGAGATGATCCCCAGATAGTCCCTGGACTGCCTAAGATGGCATTAGAAGCTTATAAACAGGTAACTGGATCCCATCCTCAGCATCTTTCTGTAATTCTTGTTTTGCCAGTGCATCTCCTTTCAGCTTCCATGTAACTTGTGTGTCTTGCTTTTTACACTAACAAAAAGTGAATAAATTAATCCTGGGCCAAGGTTTACAAGCTATCAATGTAATCACTGTGGTTAAAAATGTAAGACTTAACAATACACATTTTGCATCTATTTATACATTATATATTTGTATATTACCACCTGAGGAAAACAAGCATCTTGTTGAAGGCAGTTGGACCTCTGTTGTAAGAATTTTTCAATACTCTTTTTCCAGGTGTATTTACTGAGGATGGTTATTACCACTAAAGAACTCACAAACTGGTGTAATTATATCACATGCTCACTCACAGCTACCTTTTTTTCTTTTGTTAATTATTTCATGAAGATTATGTTCAAAATAAAAACTTTTCTATATTCATCAAGAAGAAGCCAGCAAGGATGACTGGAATAGGTAAAAATTAAAAAGCTAAATATGCAGTTCAGAAGATCCCTTTTTATGCAAGACTCGTAAATTCTTTGGTCTCTGCCTGTGCTTGTGGTGAAACCATGTTTTTTAATGATTTTATCTTACCCTTTGTGGCAGAGATGCCACACTGCCTATTTCATTAGGAGTTCTGACTACTCTGTACTTCCTCCAAGTTGTAGCAGGATTATTGTTTTTTATATTAGTGAAAGTTTCTTACCCATAGTAGTTATAATGAATAGATTACATTAAAATACAATCACAGCAGCTCCATAAATTGACAGAGTCTGCACAATATATATTTGTTTTACTTTAAAATAATGGTGTTTCACTGCTTTGTTGTCTTCTGGGTGTATTTTGCTGAAACTGATAAAGCTATTCTTTGGCACAGCATCTCATCTATATTCTGCACCACTGTGCTTTAAATATCCTAACAAAACTGTGTCGCGGCTGGATTCTAGCAACCTAAAATGTGGTTTGGATGCAGAAACTTCTGCCTCAGCGTGACTGAAATGCTCAGATGTTTCACTAGAGATAATGTGTATCCTGGCAGCTATGCTGACATCTTGAGAGCATGGACTGACTACTAGTGTGGAAGACTGGACTTTATTTGCTTGGGGTTTTTTTGTTTGTTTGTTTGTTTTTGTTTTTGTTTTGTTTTTTTTTAGTTTCATCATCTCGTAAAGCATCTGCAGTGTCTGTGACATTATCAGAGGGGGATACAAGGCTTAATATGTGAGATTTGCCAGTAAGAGAATCCTCCTCAATTTTGGAATTCAGGTCATCTCTGAATTCCACTGAAGTCTTGAAAAATATTTGCAGGAGAACTACAGTGAGATTTTTATATATCTCTGAAGGCCTTAGCAAGTAGTACTTCATCTGAAGTCATACTCATGACACACTTATGAAGTTATACTTAATCGGAAACATATTTATTTCTAATTAATTATCTGAGATACACAAAGATGACAACATTCACAAAGGTCCACTGGCATGGTAGTGAGCTGGGGAGTCAAATGAGCATGAATTTGCTGTGGCCTTTTGAAAACTCTCTAAGGCTCAGTATTCCTTGAAATCTGCAGGGTTTGGACACACTGGGAGCTCTATTCTGTAGCAGTTGAGTTGGAACCTCAGACTCCATTTGGGATAACATTTGGGAATCTCAAGGAAAGTTTCCTCCTGTGGCTCATTCTATGAGCATTTTTTGGTGGGAGGCAATAATGTGGGCAAGGAACTTCTGTGAGAACAGAATCCCCTAAAACACCATATATGACAAAATTCATTTGAGATAAGGTTATCTTTCAGCTTGTTTCCTTAAAAAACTGTAAATAATGGAAGACTTGTAAAATATACATCGAATAAATATACAAAGAATAAAACCTAAGTCATGCCGTGATTATGAATTTAAACAAGTTGTACTGGGGATCAAAGAAGGCGCAAAGTGAATAAAAGAGACATTGAACTTTTGTTTGGCACAACCTCATTTTTTAAAAACAGGATAAAAATAGAGAGGAAAAAACAAGTTCCCTTCATTCAGTTAGCATATTTTTCTGGAAAAAAATATAAATAATATTTCTCCATCACCTTGGCATGCACAGATCTCTATAGCACACACTCAAAATAAAAGCTGGTAATTGAAAACTGTCCTGGCAATTACTACAGTTAGAAAGCTGAGACACTCCAGTGAGCAGCCACAGACTTTACACCTACAAGGAGCTAGATTTTTAACTATTAGCATCTCTGTGCCTCTGATTAACTCTGGTGTAACTGAGAATGTCACCTATGGCTGAAACAAGGCGTTTCAGCTGGTGGCTGGCTCTCTCCTGCAGAGTAACTCCAGCCAGCCAGTCCTTGGTGCTTTGGAGGAAATGTTTTTTAGTAAAAATAAAATAATGTAAAATGTAAAAAAAAAAATGTAAAGTCCAAAACTGAGCTCTGAGTTGCACATAGCTGCCAGCTGGTAGACATGAGTTCCCATCGTTCATAATGAGTGTTGGAAAATTAATCCAGCCTTCATCATTGAAGTGGGCTGCCTTTTTTTATAATACTGATTTCTATTGATGTTTTTCCTCATTGCTCTACTTGCTACTCAGGGAAACAGTGAATACTTTTTGTGTCCAAATGGATCAGAGCTAATGAGTTCCAGGTTCTTAAATATATTTACCTCTCTATTTCTTGTCCAGTGGGAGACTGGTATCTAAATATCTCTGTGGATCTGAGTTCAGTGCCTTGCTGGAAAAGCCGGATTTCAGACTTCATTTTTTCCTTTACTCATGGTAAAATAACTCTTCCAGGCTAAATCTTACTTCAAGTTAATTAAATAGATATTAATATTCCTGGTGACTTCAGAGGAAGAAAGATCCAGCTCAATATGTAATAAAAATGTAGGAGTAATGATTTTTATAATACTAATTTAACTCAACTTTATGAAATGTCTAATACTTTGTGGTATTTTTACTTCAAAAGTATTTCTATTTAAAGACACTCACCATGAATTCACCAATTTAAGTAGACGTGTCATTTACTTCAACACTTTTGAGAAGCTTGAGTATTTATTTACGTAATAAATGCATACTAAATGTCTTTATTCTTCCACACTGACATTTCTTTGCCTTGAGATCTGATTTTAAAAAGTAGTTATCTGTCATAAGCTAACTGGAACAGAATGTGAAAATTATGCACAGTTAATAAAGAAATGAAATACGTAATCTGTCAGAGCAGATCCACTGATCCACGCTTTGTAACTCAGTGCTCTTCTGACAGGGATATGTCTCTGTGCTGTTCCTGCTCTCAGAATAGGATTTTACTCACCAGCTACACGTTTTTGTACGTATGTCATGTAAAGTGGGAAACACCTAATGAAATATTATAATCTTTACACAGATATATTTAAGAAATTGCTAAGAAGTTTGGTTAATTAGAAAAACACGTATTCAAATTATTGTGTAAATGCAAGCCCCTCATCTTTTCTATGCAGGCTACATTGAAACTAAGGAGACTTCAGGCAGGAAAGCCACCACTTCTTTCTAAGACTACTTTTTTCATCCGTGCAGAACCTTGGTGTTACCTTTCTGGAGCAACTGCCTGTGCCAAGGGTACCAGGCTGGCTTGATATGTCATTTGTAAACAGAGGCACCTAGCAGGGGGACAAGACACTGCTACAGCAAGACAAAAGTTTTGCCTCTTCTTGAAGTTTATAAATTCTGTGAGCTCATTTCCACCCTCAGGGATATGCTGCTAGATGGCAACTCTCCAAATGTCATACGTGTGTGACTGACTGCAGTGACCTCCCTGACACTGGACCTTGGGCTCTCTGAAATTCCCCTGTATCTCGAGGAAGGCACCAGAGGTGCTCCATTACATCATTCCAACCAGCGCTGTCCATCACTCTTGCAGGAGTGTTGTCAACCATTCTCTTGATGTTTGTGGCTCTTGGAACTCCCTCTCCTCTGTAACAGAAAGGCAAATATGTAATTCTAACATAGCAATCCAGCACATCTGGGGGAGTAGAGTTGACGAAGCAGTTGTTAATCACCCAAGCCTTCCCTTTTGTGGTTTAGAGTGAGACTCTTGTAGTTCATTGGAGCGGGGAGAAGAGAACCAAATCTTTTCAGAAGGCCACTTCATTCTCACTCTCATCAAGGGTTTAATGTTTTTCTGGCCTTCACAATCCTAAAGCAAAACTGGTGAGCAATTAGGAAGGAAAGCAGGATGGTTATGCAAATATGGTCACAGAGAATGAGACTCATTTCTCATTTAATTGTGGGTGTGGGAGTCATCCTACAAATTAGGATTTCTGCATTGAAGTAAATATGTATAGATGCCTGTATGAAGGTAGTACCCAAGCTCCCATTAAGCAACAGCGTGGAGCCTCAGCTCTCTAACATATCTCTGCACATGCACGCTGTAGTTGTCTAAGTCAGACCCTGCTTCCTGATTCACTTAAAAGTCAGTGGTGAGAAATAGATACTTTTAGGGCATGATTCATTCCATCCTAAAGTAGCTAAAATAGATTAATAACTCTTGCTTTATGAGTCTAGCTGAAGCACTCGCATAGGAAATGGGTGTGGAGAGATGAATGCCAAGGAATGGTTGCGTAGTCATTACGTGCATGTCTGTTATAACTAGAACATTTATCGATGATCAGCCCACCAATATCTCTTTCTAGAGCTCCATGATTCCTACCCACAGCCTTCCCACTGCTGAATGCCCTCTGCATCTCAAAACACTGTTTTTTGACTTAATGCTCCCATATGTACATGCCAGTCTCTTGTGCACACTTTATAAATCAATCAGGTTTTCAATAGAAACTCCACCAGCACTTATGTTACAAAAATTATACTGGGCAGAAGAGCATGAAATGTTCTTTAGGATATATTTCTGTCTTGGCAAAGAGAGGGAATGAATGATCTAATGGGTCTTTCCATCTGTAAGTCAACATTCAGCTTCCAAATTATGACAGTCTTTTTCTTTCATAGGCATTAAATGTATTTGTTTTTGAAGATGTCTCTTATTAGTATCTTCTTTTTTACATGATGATGTGAATTTATACCCTTGAAGTGATATTGTTATAATTCCCACCAGACACATCAGGTAACTTAGGAACCTCTTGCACAGCTAAATGCTCTTTGCCACAGTGTGCGTACTCAGTTAGATCACTCTCAATTGAAAGCCCATTGAGAATTGAAGAAGAACAAAGGGTACTAATATTTCTAGCAGATTTATATTTGTCCCAGCTTAATAAGTTGAAAAGGTCATTAAACTCTGTCAGCTCTGGGAAAATACTTTATTATTGTACAGGAACTCAGGCCAGCATGAGCTGGACATAATCCTGTATCCAAACTCGTTGGTTGACAATGTGGACAGAATCAAGCTCTTAGCATCACCTGTTTTGGAAAGTGCACTAGAAAGCAAATTTTATAAAGTATATCAAAATTGATTACTTCTGAATCACGTGTGTTCTAGTATCTATTCAGGCAGTTAAACTGTGGTTGAGAATATTGATTGAGAAAGATTTTGGGGTCTCTCTTATTTTGCTTGATGTATGAGGTGTGTTTGATGATAACACTTCCGATGCCCAAGACAGCTGAATAGTTTGCTGTTGCTGGTTCTACTTGGGACAATTTCAGAAGTGTCTGAAGAAAGCTGATTCCCAGCTATAGTTGGAAACCCTCGTAATAAAACACATTTAACTTGGTCTCCCATAGAAATGTTCTTGCTAGTTAGGCTTAATAGGATCTCTCTACCTCCCTGATATAGACAAAAATATTGGTGAATGTATTCTAACACAAACCTGCTAATTAAAATGAATCAGTGGTAACATTGTGCTGCTATCCACCTGCTTGTTTAAGTAGTTCACCTGTAACTGTCTGTGTAGGCTGAAACTGAGCTATAGTGGATGATGTTTTTAATCCACAGCCCTTAAGATAGTTGAAGCATTAGCTAGAATTGTATTGAAGGTCCTGCGGGGTCCACGTTTTTACTGAAAGGCTGTGATGGTTCTGTTTTGGCCCTCTTTTTTTATCTGAGATAAGGTCTTAATATAATGGAAAATAAAATTAAAAATACTGTTTCCTGCTTCCCTAGTAGGAAGGATTAGAAGTATTTCCACTTGAAGGTCAGTTTAAGCCTAAATTCCTGTGCTCCAGGATTCAGTCACCTCGGCTCCATAGGTGCACAACCTGAAATGGCTGATTCAGCCTTGTCTTTCTCTAAGAGAGCTAAAGGCCAAATGCTGGGTCCACCCTGATGAGGAGCTGAATACCAGAGAGATTAGTGTTTGTGTTTCTCCTAGAGATGAATGTAAAAAGCCTGAGATTTTTAGTGGCTGTCGCTGATCTGTTGACACTTACCTGGAATTAAAGCTGTCCCTGGAGTATCACGCAAAAAAACCACCAACTTTTTACAATCTTTCTGTGCTGTCCTACTTGTAGCTGCCCTGGTACATTACAATCTGCCTCTCTGGCTGCTGAACTTTTAGTTATAACTTCAGATCATTTTGGTCAGGAGGTTCTAGAAACTCATTAAATAGTGTTATAATTGCACATGCAGAATGAAGGAAAACAAATACAGCCTTAATTTTCTGAGTCCATTAGCCAGCTCCCTTGATTCATTTATCTGGAGGATTGAGAATGCCAGTTAATTTCATTTCCACAGTTACATTTTCCAAAATCATCGAAAGACTAATCAAAAGCTTGTAGCTAATATTTGTGGCTTGTTTGGTTTTCTCCTGTTGTTTGAACTGCTTCCAATATGTCTTGCCAGTGACATTTCTCCACCAAGCAGAATAAATATCAAAACTATAGAGAAATAGTTTTACTGAAGAAAGCAGAAAATGTGTTGCCCTGTAAATACAAAGTTTCTCAAAGTCACTGATGTCCTTCTGTAACTTCCACGGCAAGGAAATGACAGAGCTGGAATAATTAGTTTACTGAATAGATGCAATATATGTAATTCCAGTACTGTTCCACAGTTTGAAAGATAGACTTACTTACATTTCTTAATCCATTTTTTGCTATGAAAGATTTGGTGGAAGAGAAAATCTAATCCTCTTGGACTGTCTGCTTAAGATATTGTTATTATTGGAAATTTTATTTGTGAGACCGCACTGCATGACCCCGAGTTTAGGCTCGAGGCCCCTCTTTTATTTATGATAAAAGAGGATCTCTTCCCCTGAAGTGTTTGGAATCTAAACAGACAAGGTAGAATGATCATTCTTGTTATACAAATTAAATACTGAGGCACAGAGCAGTTCAGAGCATATCTACAATTCAGCAAGCTGCCTTCAAAAGAGTAGGCAGTGAAGCAATATCACTGCAGCAATCTGCGTGTGTGCTAATTAGTCTGGATGGATGCCGCAATTTCATATTTATATTGCATCTGAGGTGCTAGCTAGTTTTGTATTAGCCACTTTGGAGCATTATGCATTGCAAACAGACCCAAAGTGATTAAGGATCATGCAGTCAATGCTGGAATTGTGGTTAACCTCACTACCACTTTTTAATTTCCTTCTCTTTTTCATGTTGCGTGAAAAATATTACAGACTCATACATCAGTTTAGGGGAAGAGATCTTTGGAGGCCATATGGTCCAATTGCTTGCTTGGAACAGGGCTGACATCAGTTTGTTCAGGTTCCTTAAGGCTTTGTTTGATAACTCATCTTGTGAAGATTTTTTAAATCTATATTTAGTCAAAATTTCCCTTGCTATGACTTGTGTCCATTGCTTCTTGTCCTTTTGTTGTGCATCTCTGAGAAGAGTGTGGCACCATCCTCTCCACCACCCATTAGGTAGTTGTAGACAGCAACTGAGATCCTTCTTCTCTCTGTCTTCTGCAGGCTGAACAAACCCAGCTCCCTCCTCCTCTCCACATTCTCCAACCATTAACGACATTGGAATGGTTGGGCTTGCTCCACTATGTCCTCGTACTGGGGAGACAAGTCTGTGAGACCATGAGTCTGTCTAAACCCATGTGGGTTTGGAAGTGATAAATTGCATCAATCTCTCTGGAAGCAAGCTCTATTATTAAGGTCCTGGTCTTGTGGAATTTTTGCCTCCATTCCAGAACATAAGCTACCAAATTCTTGACTCTAGTAGCTGGTGGTGTATATCCTGATGAGCTGGAGCTCTTCCCTGCGTGTACCTGAGGTTACCTCACCTGGTCCTGTAAAAGGCTTTGAAGATCAGGTCTAAGACCTTCATAATGACTCACATAAAAGTGTTTTAGACAGAATATGTGAGTATCTGAGTTGGGAAGAGCCTGGTGAGAGAGGTGGCAGCTTTCAAGGCAGTTTTATTGCTACTGAAAAAATCCAGCTGCAGTTTTAATGCTACTGAAAAAATCCAGTTTTACACTCACAGCTACAGCTGCAAGAGGAAACCATAGGTACAGATGTGGATAAGGAGTTCCAAGAGGAAGAGGAGGATTAGGAATAATTGCTTCAGGAGGAAATTTTATTCTGTTTCGGGGCATTTGGAACAAGTATCAGTCAGGGAGGAGGTGACTGTGCTGCAGACCTGTGGTAACCAGCAGTGGTGAGAAGTGAGACAGGCACACGGAGGTTTTTGGATTTAATCTGTTAATCACATGGCCATCACTGCGGGTGTGCTGTCAGAATTACCCAAAGCATGTGCTTTGAGAGGAATCACGGATTCTGGCTGACTCTCTTTTGTCAATGCTCGTGATGCACAGGAACATTCGTAGTGACACGACCTGCTGAGCTCTGCAGGCTGGTGTTTGTTTTGGTCAGGGCTTTTTCCAGTGTGGTGCTGGTTTTGCATGACCTGTACACCTTGGGATTAAAATTACTTGGTTGCACATGTTGGTTCACTGAATGGAAAGGTCAGTATTGGGAACACATTTTTAGTTTGTTTTCACTGTTCATAGAACACTGGTTGCATTTCAAAGTAGTGCTGATTCTTTATCCATGGATGCTGGTGAAGGGAATGTGTATTGTTGGGGTTTTTTTGTGGCTTCCATGAATTTTTACATTTGCAAAATTTGCGCTTTCCATTTATGGGCAATTTAGTGCTTTTTCTTCCAGGGGTGTTCTTCATGTGCATATGGAATCTATTACACATGATTTGTAGATCCTTTGTAGATTTGAAAAACAATGAAGAATGGGATTTCACAATATAGGAACTATGAACTAAATTAAAACACCCTAAAAATTTGGAAACTGTTTGTCTTCCTAAAAGTGGAAATACATAAATAGTTTGTAAACAGTGCTGGCTGTAGGGGTTTTAACAAAAGAAAATGGGATATTCATCTGCTAAACTTTAAGGTTTTGGGTTTTTCTCATAATGACTGTGGCAACGTGTCGTCTTTGTGACCACTGAGTAATCTTAGATGTTGGAGCCATGTGGTTCCATCAAAACATTTGGGAAGGAGTGTGATGAAACCCCCCATTTTTCCAGCCCGCTGTTTCCGTTGCCAGGATAGAAAAATGTGCTGTGGGAAGGTCTTGTGGCAAACGACTCTTTAGGAACGTGAGCTCTACAGAGCCTTGGAGAGAGAGACTGCTGGACTCTACCCTTGATACAGATACGCTGCATCCCAAAGGTGCAGGAGGTGGATGACATGCAATGACTTTCAAAGGGCACTCGTAATACACTGATCTGGTCTGCTTTGATAATCTGGTTTTAGTCATTTCCTTGGCCATGAACTTTCCCTCTTAGTCCCTTTGTCCTTTCTGTTTCCCCTCCAATTTCCTGCCAATTCTAAACCACTTTTCCTTGTATTTCAGAGGCTTTCCTGAAGATATGGACATTCCTTGTTTCAATTTACTCTTCCAAGATCTTCATGTGCTGTGCACTTGTTAACATGTATTTAAGGATCTCAATGCCTCCAGTGAATACTGTGAGGGGGAAAATAACATTATTTTTGTTCAATATCTGTGGTGTCAAAGACTTTTTAAAATATTGATCCAACAACTTTGAGATACCCACTACAGATCCTTTTTTCTGTCTTGGAATATGGCCTCACCTTTCTTTCCACAGTCTTGGGAATATTAGCATAGGGGATCTAATTAGCTCATGCCCAAAAGAAACATTTAGAGTCCCACCATGGGGCAAGAGGCCACAGGATAGGATGATTGTAGGTACAGCATGTAAGACCTAGGTCACAGCTTGGTCCCTCCTAATCCCATTTTGTGGCTTGTGAATTTTGCTGTTGGTGGGGTTTGCTTTTTTGTTATGATTGTCAGTCTGCCTGAGGATGCTGTGGTCTGTGTTTAAGGCCTGTTACTTGTGATGACACTTGAAGCAGATATTCTGTGATCCTGTCTGAACTATGTCTATTATGTGATTAGGTCCAATCTCCTGTCACAAGACACAACTTGGGAACAGCTATTCTTGTCCCATCGTGGAGAGGTATGTGGCCTGATCAAAGGAAACATGTAATTATAAAAGATAAAGTGAACCCAGCAAAGTATAATTTGCTTTTATTCATTGGATTTATGCCTTCTGATGCTCTGATCATCTGAGAGGACACAGACATCTACCATCTAGAGCCTGGATGAAAGCAGTCTTTTCTTGTAAAGTCAAGAGCTCTACTAGGACATCATGTACCTAGAATTTCCCTTTATAACTCCACTTATGCACTCAGCTTTTCTTGTGCTGTCCTTGTTGCTCTGTAGTGACTCAGAGGCACCTCTGGAATTAGCAATGTTCATGTGTTCTTAATGTCTCTGTGCCACTTACCTCCTACCTAGGCATTTTCCTATGTGGCAAATGGATTTTTAGTATCTTTCTACTGATCAGAAATCAAATGACACTCTGAGATTGGCAACTGGAAAAGAATCCCCTTTCAGAATTCGCTCTGTTACAGGCCTGCTCTAAGAAACTGCAATAAGTGCCTGCTTATTCTGTACATGCTACCTACAGATGCAGGATTCACTGGAATGGGAGGCAGGCGAAAGGAATCCCTCTTCTGTCCTTATTACTGCTTCTGAACTCGTGTGAGCTCATGCTTTTCCTCACTTGCCCACCTTTGGGGAACTTCAGCCAACCAGCCCTGGTATTTCAGAGTGTCTGACCCACAAGGAAAGATAGATACAATCGAGCACCCAGGCGAAGGAACAGTCTGATCAGAGTAGTGTGAAAAGCTGTGTGCAGATGGTCAGTGTAGTTCAGAGCAGGGATGTAAGGGCCACATTACCACAGTTATGAACCAGCACAATAAATCCTCAGTTCAGTCATCCTGACTACTGTCCATATAGAGGAAGATCCTTTTTCCTGAAGAGAACCCAGTTTGTAACAGATAAAAATCCTGAAAAAGCAATGTCAGAGAAGTGCAGGTTGGAATTAGATGGATACAGACAGCTCTTTCAGTTGGAAAACTGATGATGTTGCGGTTCCATTTTTATTTTTAACACAGAAAACACAGAACTGCAAACAGAACTATTCCTTTAGAGGCAATGGAAACTCTTGAGATTCAAATAGACAGTAAGTTTATGAGGAAATAGTCTATTTCAGTGCACACCTCAGAAGTAGTTGTAGCAAGGTTGAATATGTAATCTAACATTATGGGAACAT
Organism: Pachycephala philippinensis; assembly: GCA_013397055.1. NCBI lineage: Eukaryota > Metazoa > Chordata > Aves > Passeriformes > Pachycephala > Pachycephala philippinensis. The sequence goes on from VWZT01006819.1 coordinate 420,112, forward strand.
CATACACCCATGGATTTTCCTATTTAAAACATGGATATGAACAAGCAGTTATAAATTGTTTTGCCCTGAAACTCAAGGTCACTGCCAGCTGGAGACCTGCCGCCGCTGCTGCTGCTGTGTGGGGTCACAAGCGGAGGGTACCACTGCCCTGATGCTGCTGTTCACCGACAGAATCGGGGGGACATTCCCTTCAGCGCGCACACGTCATGTGTGAGCACGAATGCTTTCCTCCATGGCTCTTTGTAACGGGAAATGCCGACCCTCCACTCGCACTCAGCCGCGTTCTGCTGTCTGCATGGTTTGGAGCGCGGCTCTTGGTTTCCCTGCCTGCCCGGCGACACCGCAGCGGTACCGCACCGATACCCCCGCTCCCGATCCCGCTCCCGCTCCCGCCCC
>VWZT01006819.1:420993-473071 GCA_013397055.1 Pachycephala philippinensis
CGAGGCGGCCGCCCGGGGTCGCGGCGGCGGCAGGGGCGGCGAGGGGCCGGGGTTTCTGTGGCATCCGCTGACAGCTGCACAGCCCCAGCGCGGGGTCAGCGCCCGGCGGACAGCCCAAACTTTCCCCGGTGGCGAGCCCGGCCTCGCCGGGGGCACTGGCCGTTCTTGCCAGCATCCCCCAGCAAGGCACAGCCGCCTCCCGGTCCGGCGTGGGATGCTGGCGAGGGCTGAGGTCCAGCCCGGGTGGCAGTCACCTCCCCTTGGCGCACGCTCGCCTTTCCAGAGCCAATTTGCAGTGTTCTGCTCTTCTTCGGAATTATAATATAGTTCCGTAAGGTTTGTGTGTTTTGGGTTTAAGAGGATGTAATTTCTAACATGCATATGTAGCTATATAATAGGCCAGATTCATCCTTGGCTGATATACAACCATAAATAATTCGTGCAAGTTGATTGCAGCTTAAGTTTCTTGGCCCAGTATCTTTCCTTTCTTTGTGTATACTTTTAAATTGGCTTCACCCTCTTGTGTTGTTTAGCTCTAGGGATTGAATTCTTCTCTTGGTTGCATAGATATAAAAGAAGAATACTTATACCCACATAAATAATGGTGCTGAGTTGGGGGTAGGAAGGAGGATGGAACTACCTCACAGTAGTACTTTCTATCTAGTAAATAGATCAAGACTGTCACTGTAAGTAATATGCTATTCCAGATAAGGTTATATGGATTAGTTCTCTAGTTGCAAGTCTTAATCAAAATGAGCTGACTTTAGGCACTCTCTTAAGCCACAGTGAGTCAGTGGTCTTGCAAATCTCTGCTTTTAATTTGGCTTTGATGTGAAATTATGTAGCTTCATTGGCTTTTCTGGTGGTACACTCACACAGCAGAGTGTGTGTCCATAAGGTCTGAAACTGCTTTTCTCAGATCTCTATGTAATAGTGCATCACTTTAATAATGCCTGTTTTACTGAGGGTAGGGTTCATCTCACACAACTTTTCTCAGGTTAGCTGGCTAGTCTAAAGCAGTCTTCTGGGTTTTCTGTGTGGTCATCTCCAGAGAATAATTCATCTTGCCTTTCTCTGGATAGGCTGGCTTTCTCTCAAAGCACTGCTAATTCTTTGCTGTCAATAGAGGAAGCCCAGGAGACTGGCATATGATAGTTGCCTGTGGTTTAGATGGCTGAATTTAAAAGAGATGAATCCCACTTCAGCATACCATGGTGCCCTAACTGGATACGTGCTGTACTGTGTTTTGTGCAATGTGCAGCTAGGGATATTCCAGCCAGCCAAGCCAATGAACAAGGCTGTTCAGGTGGCTCTTGGAAGCACCACTTTCCCAATTTTTATATTGTAAATCTTGGTTCATCATGTTAGCCTGCCTTCCTGCCACTTACTGCTCGTGGTTTTGGCATGTAAGCCCTAAGGCCATAGCTTGTGTGTTACCTGCTGGTTTATACCCCGTGAAGCGCCCTGTAATGCAGAACTTCTTATCATGTTAATTCTGACCAAAGGGCCAGAAAGCCAGCTAAGAGATGAGCCTCAGTTTCATAGAATGATAGAATGGTTTGGTTGGAAGGGACCTTAAAGATCATCTTGTTCCAAGCCCCCTGCCAAGGGCAGGGACACCTTCCACTAGACCAGGTTGCTCCAAGCCCCATCCAGCCTGACCTTGAACATTTCCAGGGATGGGGCATCCACAGCTTCTCTGGGACCTACCTCAATCCCCAGTTTTTAGCTTTCTGTCAAGGATGTTGCTTAATAATTAACATCATTGATACTTTTAAGTTCTTCTGAACCTGGGCACTTCCCTGGCCAACCTTGAGAAATGAAAGTTAGCAGCTTTAATACACCATTGGCATCTAATTGAGCCTGGAAAGTCACCCCTCAGTTTTTAGTGTCTTTGGCAGTACCTAGAACAGGTAAAATGAAAATGATAATTTTATTTTCCAGTGTCAAGAACATAATTTCAGCTTTCCTTTCAGTATGAACATTTTAGGAGGAACCACCAAGCTCTTAAAAGAACTCAGTGTCCTACTGCTTCACTGTTGCCTGATGCTACAAAATTAAACTGCTTTTGTCTCTGAAAATTTCTGTAAAACCCGTCCCTGCTAATTAAAGATGCCCTCATAGAGCTGTCTTTCTTGAGTGAAAGGCATTAGATATGTGAATACAAATAGATTTTCTCACAATGTCAGACTGAGACTTTATTTGAAAAATTATAGCAAAAACATTCAGAGAATTATTGAAAGTTATAATCCACGAAGTTTTGACTGTCCTTTTGCACTTAAAGAATGTAAATGCATATGTAATGCACACATATATAGGGAGAGTTATCTTAAAAAATATTACTTGGTCTAAGAGCTAAATAGGAGCCAAGCTGGGACCTTTTAACCTAAACCATCCCATTCCTGTCTTGCATATTAGTGATTTGGTAACATATAGTCATAGAATCGTAGAGTTGTTAAGGTTGGAAAAGACCTTTAAGATCATCAAGTCCAACCATCAACCCAGCACCACCACCATGTTCACCATTAAACCATGTCTTCAAATGCCATATCCACGTGGTTTGTGAACCACTTCAAAGGATTGTAATGCCACCACTCGCCTGTGTTTTACAACGCAATGCTTTTTAATCCTTTCTGTGAAGAAATGTTTCCTAATATACAATCTAAACCTAACCTGGTGCAACTTGAGGCCATTTCCCCTCACTTTCCCCCTTGCTTTTCCGCTCCACTTGTTATCTGGGAGAAGAGACTGATCCCACTTTACTACAACCTCCTGTCAGGGAGTTCAGAGAGCAATAAGGTCTCCCCTGAGCCTCCTTTTCTCCGGGCCAAACACCCCCAGCTCCCTCAGCCACTCCTCGTGATACTTGTGCTCCAAGTTGTATGAGGAGCCACTTACACGTACAGCTGTCATGTGGATGTCTCAGATATCCTGGAGTAACCAAATGGCTAATACCAGATCTCATTTCAGCATTTTCCTCTTAAAAGATAAACTTGCATAGCCAGGTCGATCAGAGGAAATAAAAGAATAACCTTTTATAATTTTAACAGGACGGACATTTCCAAAGAAGGGTCAGACGTGTGTGGTGCACTACACAGGTAAGGAAGGCATGTTCTGGATGTTCTCTCGATACCAGCTGCTTACTGATTACTACAATCAAGAGTGATTTTCCATTTCAGATGTCTGTTCTATTTTTTGCTTTGTTCTGTCACTCAAAATCCACTGGATAATGTTTGGATGGGTTTCCTGAGTATTTCACTTCTAGCTGAGCTGTTCAGGCTACAGTACCTAGATGGGCCTCCTGGCAGATTTGCCATGGGTAGCATTCGATGGTGAGAGGTTTGCAGAAGAAGCTGCAGACCGGATTCATTAAGCCATTTTACTAGCTAATGTAATCAAGCATGAAACAGTCAAAATGCTGGGTTCGTATTTTTACAGCCGCCGATCTTGACACAGACAATTAATGATTGTATATATCTTAAATGTATGTGTCTGTGTATTGGCAGTAAAATTCATTCCAGATTGAAGAGATCAATACAAGGTCTGTTTAAACACCTGCTTTATGGACTTGTGTGAATCTTAAGCAGTGAGCTGGTTAATGGAGCTGCTTATGCTCAAGAAGAAAATGTTCTTTAAATCAGTTTATGATGTTATGCTTTGTATGTAGTTATGTAAGTTGTCAAAAGGATGCAAAAATCTCTGCAGTCCGAGTCTCCGACTGGGAAGCTCTCTTCAAGAGCTGCCATTTTATGAGATATTTTCCTTAAGAAGCCAACATGCAGGTTATGTAGGGATTGAAGCTTCTGATCTGGGCCTAGATGAGGTAATGTTTTCCTCTAGCATTCAGGGTGATAGGAAAGCTCTCTCTGGTAACTAACTTGCTTTCCTTCAGCCTTGTACTTGGTTGTGTAGCTCGTTACTGGAGCAGGATGGGAACATTTTCCAATGAATATAACTAATGAAGTAAACCTGTTTGTATTTTCAATAAACTTTTTGATATAATTTCAATAATACCACCATTTAGAAGGTTGTATGGGACTCAGTGCACTGGCTTGGGGTGTAGGTTGTCTGGGTTTAAGCTCCTATACATTAATATATACAGAGTATATTTTGATCTAATGAGGATTTCTACTTTGAATTAGAAGATGTTAAACACATGGATCTCCCATGCCAGTCTCAGCTCTTACAGTCATTTCTCTGTAACTTGATATGAAAATAGATGTTTTGAAATTATTTTTGTGAAGATGCTGAAAGATATGTTTCTCTTCCTGTCCAAACTTCAAAAGGTTTTATGAAATAAAATTGTCACCTCCCACCCCTAGTTAGTTCAAGATAAATTTAAATGTCAGAACTGAAATAAGCAAAAAAAATTGAGCCTGGTGGCTCCCACAAAGCACATTTTTTCTGGATAACTTCAGAGAGTGTGAATGGTAAATGTGAAAAGATAACAAGATGCTGCATACTCCTATGGATATTAGATAGTGTCTTAGATGAGGCTGTCGTAAGCTGGCTTTGACATAAAAGACTTTATAAAAACTCATTAAATCAATCTCTAGCGTAAACTGTGCTTTCTCCATCTATCTTGCTTTTGGCTCCATGCAACCTCTCTTGACTCCCAGATTGGAACAGGTATCAGGGGAAGCTCATCCCCTCAGTTGCACCACTGGTGCCAGCAGTCTTTGGTGGTGATGTTTATAAATTGAGCCCATGGTTAGTGGATCATGTGTTTCCTTCCAGTTGTCTATAAAGCACGTGGGTAAGATGACATGTAAGTGTTCAGTTTTAATTTCAAACTGTTTTATCTGAATCCAGTACAGTTTCTTTTTGTACTGATGAGATTCTGGATATGCCTGGTATTTATCTTGGAATGATCTCTTGTCTTATTTATGTGATCTTATTAGGCGTCAATGTACTTAATACTTATCCTCACCACACTCTTGTGAGTCCTGCTGTAGGAATTGGGTAGCTAAGTTACAGGGAAGTCCACAGCCAAATCCAGAACCTCTGTCTTGATGCCTAAAATTGGAGTTAGGAATAACTAAGACACCTAGGTGCAAGGACATGATCCAGAAATCCTGCTTTTCAGAGCTGCTAAATATTGTATAGCATGTGTAACTCTCAAGTTATCTCCATGTTCAGCCTATGTGTCACTCTGGAGCTGGGCACAGATACCTGTGAGGAGGTGTTTTGTTACGGGAAGTGAGGGAACCATGCACTGACTGGACTCCATCAAGATCCAGAGATTGTTTGGATTCCCAGAAAAGCCTGACCTCACTGGAGTGCTTGGACCACAGCTCTGAATCCAGGATCAAGCAGAGCAGAGGCAGCCCCCTTCAGCCAAAAACACAGCCTGTGGGAGCCCACTTGATGTGTAATAGCTGAACAGTTGTTTCAGACAAGGCAAACCTATCCCCAGTTGGCTCTTGCAGTAGAGGAGGGTCATAACTCTGCTTGCCACATCCTTAACTGCAGCCATTACACTCTTGGGGAGAAGAAAGCTGAAATTTCCCACTCATTCCAGTTTAGCTTGGGACACTCAGCAGTGAAGGGTGCAAGAGCCATGGGCAAGGAAAGGAGCAGGCAAGAGGGTGAGTATTGGTGCAGGCACTCATACAGGGATATGGAAGGAGTTGCAGTGCAATCCCTGTCTTTGGGGATTAATTCAGTACTTTTTTTTTTAATCCTATGATTTTCCCATGTGGTGGTGCCAGCTGGGTAGGCCATGTTAACTTCTTGCAGTGGCCCTTCTGCTCTCATATCAACAGACTGTGGTGATACGGCTCCTTAGCACAAATGTGGTTGGTTTGTGATTGCCTCATGGGCTAGTTTTTTGTACATGTGTAGAAAAAGCATTGCCTACCCACTAATTATTCCTGTCTTGAAGGAGAGGAGAGGCTAAAATGGGTTTTCTTCTGCCAGAGCAAGTTATGAATCTTTAGGGAGACTTTAGTGAGGAGTGGGCCGTGGACTCTGTAGTGTCTTATTTCTTCTCTTGCCTTCACTCTCATAGGCATGCATTTACCATGTGATGGGGAAGGATGGCAGAGAGCGTGGACAGGAAGGGAATGCTGGCACTGCAGGAGTAAAAGGCCTGTAGCAACCTCCATTTGTTAGGAGTAAGCTGTCTGTATGACTTGTCCTAGTGGTCCATGCAGGAAAAGTCCAGAGAGGAGCAAAGGCTGGGACCCCAGATGTTTGGCAGAGCTTTAGAGTTCTGTCTGCTCGTCCTCCGGGATTTTATGATTCATCACCAAGGCAGGGATTCAGCAGGGTAGTTTCTAGTCTGACAACCCTACATGTTCTGGAGGAGTGGGAAGTGAGAACTGGAATTTCCTCAAGATGAAGGAGAACTGTGATTGAGTTTTACACTTCTGCTGTCAGCGCTCCAGCTATTAGGCTGTTACATGTGGCAGCTTTTCCTCTTTCCTTGATCAACTGGATGCATAATCTCAGGATACTGCATGGTCTGATTCCCAAAAGCATTGCGATGCCTTAAGGAACAGACCTAAGTTCCAGTGGCAGCAGGAGTTAAGGTGCAACCTCACCAGGGAGCAGTTTAGAAAGGACCTCTTAGTTTAAGCAAATTGGTTTTAATTATTTTTTCCCCCTTAGGAGTAATTCCCAGCTGCTTTACAATTAGAGCAGGATTTTTGGATTACCCTTCAGAAGTACCTAATCGCCCTTTCATAAGACGCCTTAGTGCCTAACTTTGGTCCTGTAAATCACCTGCTAATTTTTCAGCTTTGCACGCCCTGATTGAAGTGCACAAATAGATGTCCAGATCATTGCAGAAGATTAGATAGGAGGACTGTGAACATGAAACCGAGTCCCAATCTTAGTATATGATGGAAAAATGTGGTCAGATTCCTGTATGCTTATCTTTGTTAACAAATATAACAAATACAATAATTTCTTCTTAGCATCCAGCATCTATGTTGAGTCTCAAAAGTTACCTGACACAATATTACAGTAATGGGATTAATAGATAAGGCAGAGCACTGGCACTGAAATGCATTTGCAGCAGCACTGCTTTATGTCATGTTTTTTGTCAGAGATTTCATTGAGCAAGCTTCTGAAAGCCTTTGGCAATCTGCTTACTCCTTCTGTTTTCTATCTGCAGAAGGATAGTTGGACTTTGTCTGCCTCCTGTAGAGATATTGCAGGGAGTTTGAGATATGAACTGCCTCCTTCTTCATGCCTGTTGTAATGGCAACCTAATCTTGATTGGGTCTCCAGGTTACGCTGGACTACTGACAGTAGTACAAGCAAACTAATTAATCCCGGAGTGCATAAAAGGAATTAAGGCATTTTCTGCAGTTTTGTTTCCTGTGATTTAAATTTGTTGACTCTGGCAATGGGAATTAGCAGTGTAGAATTTTCAAAGATTTATGAAGTTGATACAAAATGGGACTTTCAGTTAGAAATGCCCCTAAACAAAAACTTCCCTGTAGAGGGGTATGCTCTGTCTGGAGACTGTGAGGTAAAACCTGCACTCCAGGAAGCTGAATCCCATTCCCTGCCCTCCTGGATGATGGTGTGCCTTCACACAAGCTTTGTGTGTACTGAGTCTAAATCTGCTCATGATAATGAGAGGGCAGCTTTTCTTCCCAACTTATTCAGAATTGACATTCTCTTGTGTTGTCCCATGTAGCTTGTGGTGGAGCTGAATTCTTAACCTCATCTTTTTGGCCACCTGTAAAACTCTGATTATAATACAATTGCCCTTTTTAAGGAACTGATGATAACCAGTGTTTGTATTGTGCTGGAACTGACTTATTTGAGTGAGACTATAAAGACATAGTAAATCATTAATTATTTATTAAACTGTACTTCTCTCAGAAGATTTTTCATAGACTTTTTAGGCTGGGACTGTGGCCCCAAAATTGCACTAAATAGATTTCCAATAGAATAGAATATTTCAGTTGGAAGGGACCTACAATGATCATCTCTTCCAACTGCCTGACGACATCAGGGCTGACCAAAAGTTAAAGTATGTTGTGAAGGTCATTGTCCAAATGCCTCTTACACACTGACAGATTTGGGGGATCGACCACCTCTCCAGTGCTGGGCCTCGCACTTGGTGAAGAAATGCTTCCTAATGTCCAGTGTAAAGCTCCCCTGGAGCAGCTTTGAACCATTCCCACGTGTCCTGTCACGGGATCGCAGGGAGAAGAGCCCAGCAGCTCCCTCTCCACTTCAGTATTTCAATACTGAGAGGTTGATTTTTTTTTTTTTTAATGCTTAAAGTGAAATTCCCCATTGAAATTAATGAATACTACTCCATTTATTTCAGCTGAGCTGTACAAATTAATCTGTTTTAGGAAGCAGGCTTTTATTTAAAGCAGAGCAAATGATTAATTGCTCTTTTCCTAGTGGTCTGAGGACAAATTCCTATTTTTCTTTTCCATCTTCTTTTCCCATATATTGCCAAAATTATTTTATATTGTTTCTTTAGCTTTGGCAGTGGTGTAGTGTTGAGAATTATGGTTGTGTCTGTGAATTTGAAAGCTCTTTATAACAAAAGCATACTGCATAGATATAGATGAACAGTAATTCATAGAATATGCTTGATTTATCATGATTAAAAGAACTATTTTCCATTTAACACAATAGAAATGTAATGCAATTCCCATGAAATAACTCTTGCCAAAAAGATCTGCCTATTTTTCTTGGATCAAAATCAACCCAGCCTTAAGTGTACGTAGTAATAGCCAGAGATTTGTCTATACTGACATACTCTCAAAAAGACTGGCGTAAATTCAGAGTAACTTTACAGAGTGTCATCTGTTTGTCTGTGAGCATGACTGATGTACATCAGCTTTGTGAAGGCACTTTGTGCCAGGTGAGTACAGGAGGATGTTATTTCTCTGGTCCCACTTTCAGAAACATCTGTACCACTCACTTCAAGTGGGAGCTCTGCATGTGTAGCTGAGAGGAAAATTGAACTAAGTAAGGCATTTGAATCAAAATTCTTTGTCTCCAGGAGGCTGTCTAGCTGGGTTTGGAAGAGGATACTGAACACTGCAATTAGAACTATCATTAATAAGAATTGTATTGTAACAGACATTATAATTGAGCCTTGATTTAAAGCCAGCTAAATCTTGCTTACCTAGAAAGAACTTAATTCTTTAATCAAGCTTGTTCCCAAGATACAATATACTAGAGGAGTGTTATGTCTGCCCATCTTTTGGGGACTGCCAGTTTTTTGGTTTTTTTTATTTAATGCCCTGATTTGAAAGGACAAAAGCCTTTTGCTTTTGTGGAGATCTTGGTGGCAGCTAAGCACTTAGAAACATCTTTTTTCTTTGGTGGATCATAACTGCAAAAAGTAGTTTTAGTCCTCCCTGAGGAATGCGCTCTTCTGCTGCCCCTTAGAAACAATTTGCAAGTCTTAAACTCTGTCAATAAAGGGAGAAGAATTCTCATCTTTGCTTATTTAATATAGATTAGTTATCCCTGGAAGTATTTCAGCAGTGACTTTGGCCTGATAGTGATGATAGTGATCAGAGTGCAGAAGCAAAAGTCTGAGCAGGAGAGATTTCTCCTACACATTTTGCTGCAAGCTTAGTGACTGACGTCAGGTATATTACTTGCTCTTTCATTTTGTAAATTTGACAGAAAAAGGGGCCGTGCCTCTCAAAATCATCATGCAATTAATGTTTGCAAGTGCAGTGAGACTCACTGTAAGAAGCTATTGATGTGAAAAAGTGATTTGATGAATAAAAAGGTTCAGAGATTTGAAAAAAGTAGCAGCTTCAGTGGCAGAGTGAGTGAGTTTGAATTGAACACACCACGTTGTTGCCTGATGGAAAAGGATCAGTGTAATAAACTGTAGCCTCAAGTTTCCCAGTTGCTCCTCCTTTGCTGCGTTGCTGTGTGTGGTGCCCATTGGTTTCACTGAAATCACTTGTGGTGTTAGATGCCATTTAATGTGGGTAAGAGAATCAGAAGACGACCTTGAACTATTTCAAGTGTTCTTATTGGCAGCCTCAGCTGTGAAGCCTTGGTTTGGCTAAGAACTGGAAGCCTCTCCCCTTAAGGGTGCTCCCCATGGCACTGAGGTGTTATTTGGACAGCTGCTGATAGGCTTTGAGCAAAGAAAGGGAAGGCTTCAGGATTGCCCGTGAACACTCTCTTGCATTAATTTGGGAAGAAGACAGGATGAGTTTCATTCTTGCAGAGTAAAGAAGATTATAAATAGATTTCTTCAAGATAGCATACATAGGCACTTTCTCCCCTGACAAAGACTCCTCTGTCAGCATGAGACATGCTGACTGATTTGGTGACTGCTAGCTTCAATTTTGGAACACTTGCTAACCTTTACAGGATTTCCTTTCACAGAGGGATTGTAGCACCATGCTCTCTTCCTATTGTGCACAGAAATGAAACTGCTAGCAAATAATTACACCTCCTACTCCTACCTCACAAAAGCCTTGAAGAAGTGGATTTCAAGATATTAAAAAAAAAAAGCTCACAAAGCAGATTATCTAAAGTACCAGAGAACTAATAGTCTCTGTTCATCAAGTTTTTAAAAGCTCAGAGCTGATCCAAAAAAGTGCCATCTTTTAGAAAATTAGATTGCTGTTTCAAACAAGATATTCTTGTTGGATCTTCTTTGCACTCATTTTCAATGATCCCAGTGTGCCCTGCTTACAGCTCATACCTGTATTTGAGGACTTAGACCTGAAAGATTTGCATCAATTCTTGATCGTTAGAATTTCAGGTCCTTACAACAGTGACATAATTTTCTAGTACTTTATGCAGCCAAAAATCAAAGAATTGCTGAAAAAACTGTGAAATGAATAGTATTTGTTAATGTAAAATGTACAAATGATCCTACCTCAGCCAAAGGAGAAACTTATCAGCTGGCACCAGTGATAGGCTTGTCTCCCTTTATTGACAAAACAGAACTGACATCACCCTATTTACCTAATTAAGAAGTCTAAATTGAGAGCTTAGTTACCTTGGGTTACCTAAATAAAAAGATTGTGGATATGCCTCTCTTTCTATTGATTAGATAAAGAGCTTAATACGGTTCCCAGGTCAGGCAGCTCAGCTAGGCAGGGAGTGTAAAAGGGGGAATGTTTTCTAAATTAGACAACACGTGGTGTCATCCCTCCGCAGTGGATGCACGACAGGGATGAGTATAATCACCTCATCTCAGGTGTATTACCTGAGCAGATGCTGTGCAGCCAGAGATCTCTGCAGGCTTGTGATCTTCAGCACTCGCTGTGTGGGTCCAAGTGCTGCAAGGATGTGTGTGGGAGATCCCTGGGGAGGGATTGCCAAGGAGCTCACATGGTCCCTGTTTTTGGCGCTGGGAAGCGCTGAGCTGAGCAGAGGATGCGCGCTCTGCCGCGGGAAGCAGCAGCTCGGCGTTGGCAGGAGTTCTGCTGAGTCTTGCTGAACCAGGGCCAGGGGTGGGGGGGCTTTATATTGAAAGCAACATCTCTCAATTGAGACGTATTATTTAGCTTTACTTACTCAAGGGCATTGTAAATCTTCCTTAATTTTTTTTTTTCCACAAGACTGCTGGCAGCAGAAATTTGTGCTCCCTTGCACGTCACTCAGTGTGAGGGATCTTAAATGTTGTAGCCATGGTGTCATCAGGCAGAGCCAGAGGATCTTTGTAGCTAAGGCAGCAGTTCCATGTACTTAGGCAGTGTAGTCCTTTCTTTCCCATCCGACACCCTGGGACTTCTAAAACTCAGTGTTACAGCAGTGGTTGTGAGGTACATTTGATTTGTAGATCTCCCTCTGTCTTTTTTTATGATATCCCAAGTCTGGTTACTCCTTCCAGATATTTTCCATTTAATCCTGCATAGTTATTTGGTTCTTAGTTGTCTCTTGCTGCTCTAATGTGCCCCTTGCCCATTTAATGATGTGACAACCTTGATTTAGCAAGATTGTCTTCTCTTACTCTGTTCTCAGTGAGAAATGGAAGACTTGTTTTCTGAAGGTGGTTTCCTGCTGGACAGAGGAAAAAACCTAACACTTAATTAGTTCATTTTCCAATCGGTGATTGCTACAAAAGAAGACACTCCTGGATGCATTGGTTTTATCTAGCTTTTAATTTAAGGTGAAAATGGTAATTTACTACTTTGTTGAAGTTGTTGCTGTTGCGACTTTGAAAGCAGCTTTCTGTTGAATTTTTTTACACTGCATTAGGAAAGAAAAACCCCAAACACAAAACAAACAAGTAGTTGTTCGGAAATTACAGTAAAATACTATATAGGTATTACAGTTATGGGAACTTACATTTTTGTTCTCTTCTGTGGATAAATTTCTGGTTTTGCTACAAGGAGGGATTTTCAAGAAGAGAGGAGGGCATCATACTTTGGAGGTGCAATGTAGCCATATCTAGAACACAGAGAAGAAAATAGAAGGTGAGTCACACAGTGGACAAGTTCCTGAGGCATCGTCATCAAGTGTTGCCATTTCAGACTGGAGTGTACAATTTTTAGCCTGAAGAACTGAAATAAATTCTTTTATTTGTAAAACCCGTAATTTTGGTGAAAAAGCCTTTCCCAGGGATTTTGTTTTGAAGATTGAGGATCTGAGTCTGAAATTCATAGGCTGCTGCCAACTCTGTATATCTATCATAGGATCATGGGTTGGAAGGGACCTTAAAGATCTCTACTTCCAACCCCCTGCCATGGGTAAGGAGACCTTCCACTAGACCAGGTTGCTCAAAGCTCCATCCAAGCTGGCCTTGAACATTTTAAGTGTGTGGGTGTGGGGCATCCACAGGTTCTTGGGCCAACCCATGCCAGTGCCTCACCACCCTCACAGGAAGGAGTTTCTTCCTTACATCTAATTTAAACATGCCTTCATTCGGTATAAACTGTTGCTCTTCATCTTATCACTACACGTCTTGGTAAAAAGTCTCTCTGTCTGTTTAATGTATTGAAACTTTAAGTATTTAATGTATTAAAACTGTAAGTATTGAAACTTACACAGTGAGGTCTCCCTGGCACTTCTTCTCGCCACTGAACAACCCCAACTCTCTCAGTCTGTCTGCACAGGAGAGGTGCTCCAGCCCTCTGACCTTTTCTGTGGCCTCCTCTGGATCCCCTGTAACAGGCCCACATCTTTCCTGTGGGACCACAGAACTGGATGCAGTACTGCATCTCGGTGGGGATCTCATGAGAGCAGAGTAGTGAGTGAGAATCACCTCCCTTGGCCTGCTGGCCACACTTCTGATGCAGCTCGGGGTGTGGTTGGTTTCTGGGCTGGAAGTGCACATTAATGGGTTGTGTCCAAGTCCTTCTCTGTAGGGCTCCCAATCACAGACGCGAACAGTCCTTTCTGCAGTGTCGTGCTGAGACACCTGACCTTGGCTTGGGCTTGAGGTCACTCTCTGGCAGTGTCTCTCCACTGATGACTGCAGGAGCCCCTCCTCTGTCACTCTGCCTACGTGACTAGCTCCCCACACCCTTGTGTCCCACACTGGCCAGCTGGCAACAACTCTGGAAAACCTATGGCTATGTCTGTCCCACTCTGTCAGGGGAGTTTCTGGAGAACACAGACAGCCCCATCCATAGCTTTCAGTTTATTCTGTCCTTTGAATTTCTTCTGCCATCATTTGCACCTCATCTCAGTCAAATAAATAGCAGGGACAGGTTCAGACACTTGCTTAGGTCAGTGGGCAGTGCTCCTGCACAGCACAGCTGAGGGCTATCATCTGACTGTGCCCGTTTTGTCATGTCCTACCTTTTCCTGCCTGGGACTCAAGAGTCCTGACCTTTTATATCTGAACACCGAGGACTTCCAGAGCCTGTAACTACAAGAAGAGATGTTGAAAAGTCATTGGAACAGGGTGGAAATGCCTCATTACAAAATTATCCTTACCTGTGCCATTAAGACTTGTTCTGTGTGAAACCAGTTATAAAGCTCATCTCATTTTCAACATTTTTTGCGATCCCTGGCTGAGAGTGTGGGAGTTAATGTGTATGAGTCAAATGCAAATTCAGAGTTGATACAGTCATGAAGAACTGCCATCATTAGTCCCCTGTGGACAACTTAGAAAGCTGAATCTGATCAAAAGGCTACTCACTTCATTCATAAATTGCTTTGGAAAAGGGAAAGCTTTTGTTTGTTTACTCCCTTTTGAAAGACAGGGACATTCTGAAGGGAAATGCTGTGTCCAGGGAACACAGCAAGCCTCTAGAAAAGCTGAGGCTAAAAATTCATGGGCTTTTAAATTCCTTAACTATTATATTTACCTATCTACTTATGTATTGCATTCCCCACCTATATATATTATACACAGGCAATGCCAACTCTGTAGAAGAGCTGGTTCTTTTTTTTCCAGACCTCAAAATGTTTACCTTTTGAGAACAAACTATTTAAGTTAAATGGTGGAAAATTATGATGTACTTTAGGTTTTATTAGGTTTTCTGTCTTTCTCTAACCAGTCTTGATTTGATTAGTTATATAAGCATTGTAAACACAATAAGGGCTCAAGCCTTCCCTGCTGTAAAAAATAGGGGACTTGATTGTAACAATTCACTGTATTTCAATAAAGTAACTAAAGCTTGCACTACATTGATTCCCGAAAACTGCAGAGCCATTTCTGAAGTGTTTTCCTCTTGCTACCATAGCACATTCAAAGCTCCTCTTCAGATTCAAAAGTTTCTAAAGCATTTGGGAAAACAATGTCAAACAAAGTAGTCTGGACCTGAGAGAGTGTGGAGCTATAAACACAGGGGCCAGAGGTGCTGGAGAGCTGAGAAATTATTTGCCTTACAGCAAAAGAGCAATAAAATCTTGGGCTGGGATTTTTCCCTGCAGGAGTGTGAGAAGAAACATTGACTGATTGCAAAGCACCTCCATACTGTAATGGAGTTACATGAGCTGTAATCTTTCTCTTATTCAGTCTGTCACTGTAGGACTGGCCCATTTGTAGGCTACAAAGCATTTAGATGCTGACAGCTGTATGAGGCAGTAAGGGACAGGGCTGGCCATTGTGTTTATAGAGGGCAGTGAGATAAGAATAGCTCCCAGTCTTCTGTGCCTGCCACATTCACTTGAGATTTCAGACACCTCTGTACGTCTCATGGACAAGTAGCTGTGTTGAAAAAGCAGGGGGCACTAGGGCAGTACTTATCTTTGCTCTTCTTTTTCCCCTGAGAAACTGATGTACAGTACAGGCCAAGAGGGTGTCAGCTGATAAAAATCAGACAAATGTGAAGTGTTCTCTGAGTTTGATGTTGAGGAGCCTGCCACCTGAAAGGAACCGGACACTGTCTGGCACACCATGAATAAAAGAATATCTCCAATGTGCCCTTCCACTGCACCCTCCTTACTTGGTCTCTTACTGTGCATAGGACCACCCTTCTTTCTTCAATACTTCAACAAGTTGTAATAGACTTCTAAAAAAATTTCTAGTCTGTTTGTTTAGTCACGTGCAAGTTTTTATTACCGTTTTCAGTATTACTTGTTTTGCAGCTTCTTAGGCACTTTCTAGCAGTACATTAAGCTGGGACTTGTTTTCAGATTGTTTCTCAGAGGATGAAGCAGTGGAGATTTTTAGCACATCCAAAAGAGTGCAGTGCAGCCCTGATTTGAAAATGTTTCTTATGCTGCAGCATAATTGCTTGTCACAGACACTGAAGGTGGTACAGTGTGAATAGGTAGGGCTGGAATAGGGGATGCAGGGACATTCCCAGCTATTTCCTCCTGTCTCTGTATCACTCTCTCCTGTGTGTAGAAATGTTGCAGTGGCTGCACTATGACTGCGCTGAACATCTGATGTGAAAGAAAAACAAGTTGGAAAAGGAGGGAAGAAGTGGTTGTGAAGGACATCAGGATGGAAGTGCAGGGTGATGGAAAGAGCACCAGCCACGCTTGTGATCTGGCACTGCTGCAGGCCTGGAGTTTTGCAGTGGTGTAGGGAGCCAAAGCACTCGGGTGGTTGTAGAGAAGAGAAAAGAAGACTTGCCTGTGGGAACAAGAGGGAGCATTTATTTCTGCTTCCTTCTCACATTTCTGCCTGGTCCAGCTTCCCAGTAGTGCACAGTCTGGGGACCCTCCCATAGCAAACTCTCAATCTCTCCACTGCAATAATGTGCTGGGACAAATTTGTCTTGTTAGCATGGTCCATATGGATGACACTGCTGTGATGAGGACTCTCTAGTGATGCTGTTACCTGTTTATACAAGTGATCTCAGAATAAATTTCTTTGACCTTTTTTTTTTTCTGCAAGAAAAGAAGACAAAAATTTTCTACTTGAAACTTGGTACTAAAGAACATTTTTGGTGCACAGTTATTTAGTGGTGGGTAGACAGTCATTCCAGGGCTGAGACTGTAGTGCACAGTGAGAGCATTTTACTTTGAATAGGCAGACAAGGGTCTATACATGGGGAAAGAATTATTGTTATTAATATGTTTATTAATACAGTGTACATGACTTTGTTTAAAGGAAGTACTGTTGCGCTTCTGCTGAGCAATTGCAAATTTCAAACCTTTATAATTAGCTTCTTATCAGAAAATTAATCAATGTCACTAGCCAAGGTAACTTCTGAGCATGAACTGTATAAACCTGTCACTGAGCAGGATTCATCAGAACTACATTAGCTCCTGATGAAGGTAACAACTTGGATGTCACAGGCACTACCAGGGTGAAGTATTTAAAGAACCCAACTTGCACTGAAATAGTGACAGTGCTGCGCAAGATAATGTGACTGTCTTTTTCCCCCACAAAAGATGCATGGCTCTTGGATTTAAAAGTCAAAAAATGGTTTTGCTGCACCTTCCTTTTACTGCTGATTGTGAAGCAGCATTTGCTAATTTAGAAATGCTTCTTTTGGCCAAACTGAGTGAGGATGGATTTGATGACTGGCCCCTCAAATGAGGAAGGTACTTAGGACCTTTTTATGGGGAGAAGCCACAACCCATGGATGCTCTTCTCCCTGCTGTTTGCCAGAGAGCTGGGGAAACAACTTAGAAAAAAAAAAACAATCAGCATACCAAATATTTTTTAGACTGTGATGCGTATCTTATACAACAGAATATGGTATTAGCTTAAATATGGGATCAAAACTTATATACTTAAGATGGATTACGGTGGATTTTTACAATTTGTTATCCTGTTTTTAGATGTATTTGAGAAAGACATCTCTAATACAGGTGTATGTGTCCCGTAGTATAAAGATAGTATAAGTATAAAGACCTTAGATTATGATGTTAAAAACTTCAGGTCAAAGTGAGTGTGGGTTTTTAGTGTTCAAAACATTTTAAAATAAATTCTGACTCTTGTTTTGTCTCAGTATTAGAGTTCTGAAATGTATTATGTTGTGTTGTACCTTGTTCAGCTGGTCTTTCTCATCTGTGTTTTTGGTGAGTCATAGTGACAAAATTCTGGTTTAGGGTGGCATAGAAATGGAATAGACTATTTCAGTTGGAAGGGACCTACAACTATCATCTGGCCCAACTGCCTGGTCACTTCAGAGCTGACCAAAAATTACAGCATGTTATTAAAGGCACAGTCCAAATGCCTCTTAAACACTGACAGGCAATTTTGGGGTCATCGGTAGAAACTCTTGTCAAACTGGCTCTCCAGGAGTAGGCATGTGGATGGCTGCATAATGTTTAGAGAGGATCATGAGGTTTTCCATCTTATCTGCAAGGAATTTGTGGTAATTTATATAAGAAACTTAAAAAGATGCAAAATAAACATGCCAGTGGATATAAAATTGGCTTTTTGAATAGAGGACTTTCCAGTAGACTTTAAAATGGACTGGTGTCAGCCCCACTGTGATGGATGGAGATGAAAAGTGGGGGTGAAAAGCCTCACTTTTTTATCAGTGAAGAAAGATGTCAAGGTGATAAAAGTTAACTTATATATGCTAAATAAATGGTCTCATCCCATAGATCATTGATACACAGTAATAGGGATCACTGTGTGATACTGTCACAAGTAAATAATGTGCTTCAGTTTCTATAGAACTCTACAAACTTGAGGATGGAAGAGCAGAGTGATGCCTGTGCTTACAGATAGGAGCACTTTGTCATGTGAAGCAGTGACTTTGGAACAGACTTGGGGAGTGGTGGTTGATTATCTACTGAACACATGCTCTGAGCTGTTCTTTGGCCAAAAAACTGACTGCAATCCATGAATATATAAAAAGGAGCACTGAGGAGAAGAGAGGAGGGCCAGAGGTCTCACACAGATATTTCAAAAATAGTGTGCTCAGTCTACAGTGCTGGAAAGAGACGACGGTGGTAGAAGTGCTGGGAGACCTTTCTGAATATAAAATGCTTAATTTATTCAGCAGAGGTTAAGGGATGGTTTGCTACTTACACGGGGAATAAAAAATTGATAGGACAATTGAATTGATCTGTTAGTTCACCAAGAGACATAAAGATATCATAGCTGGAAAGTGAAATTTTGCAAGTTCACCTTAAAATAAGGAACACATTTGAACTGGCAACACTGATTTATAAATTAACACCAGTCAATAATTGCAATCACTTCATTGCCCTGAGAATTGGCTCTAATTCAAACGGGAATTATTTTGTGAAAATTCTATGGCCTCCATTAAAGTAGGAAGTCAGAAGAAAAAGTAGCAAGGATCACCTCTGGCATATAGGTGCATTAATTAGCAATTTTGTCATGTATTTTGGAAGGTTTGGTTGCATTCTTTTCCTTGTGTAGGTTAGTCCTAGAGGGTTCACAACCTTTCTAGATTCTTGGCTTTTAGGGCTGGGCTGGCAATTAGTCCAACTCCCTCCATACCAATGTTTGAACTTGAACTCATTTGCTTCCCTAGGTTTAATCATGCCAATTTTTATTCTTCTTTTGCATTTCATTTTTTGTGTGTCCGGACCTTTGATACCTTTTCCTGTACAGATATGAACTACAACTATAAAAGAGTGTCGATCAAAGTGTTACTTGCTTTTTCAGCTTCTGAGTGATGGTCAGGTAAATCACAGAATGAGTTAGGTTGGAAGGGACCTCAGAGGGTCATCTTGGTTCAACTTCCCTGCTCAAGCAGGGTCATCCCAGAGCACATGGCACAGGATTGCATCCAGACATTTCTGGAATATCTCCAGTGAGGGAGACTCCACAGGCTCTCTGGGCAGTCTGTTCCAGTGCTTGGTCATTGCACAGTAAAGAAGTTCTTCCTCAGGTGCAGGTGGAACTTCCTGTGCATCAGTTTCTGCCTGTTGCCTCTTGCCCTATTGCTTGGCATCACCAAGAAGTTGCCCTCCCATGGGTGGAATTCACTGACAGCAGAGGACAGTCCCCATTTTGTACGAGATGCTCTGTACTCTGAAGAATGAGCTGGTACAGCCCTGGAACCGTTTGCATCCACTTGCATTCTGTTCACCAGCTTGCACTGGGCATCCTTAGAATTGGTTACTTCTCAGAAAGGTAATCGAAGTGTATTAAAGGGATATTTAAAAAATGCTTGATCAATTATAGAATGTAGGATCTTATTTCAAAGTAATTTTCCATGCTTAGCCAGAGGTCTTAATTATGTTTTTAGACGACTTTGGTTGATACGATTTTTATTAGGTAGCGCTTATTGTATATGAAAACCAAAATAGCTGCATTGAAACAGATGGGTGTTTGACTTGAAGGTATGCCTTTGATGTGGGGATTATGGAGCAGAAACTTTGGCTTGGTGCTGGGAATTTGACCAGACAGCTGTAATGGCTCTTTCTATAAAAAACGGTGAGTACTAGACATGCCTAGCGGAAGACAGCAGCACCTACAAGGGAACCTTTCCAAGGAAATCTGCAGCACACAGAAACATCTACAGCTCAGGATGATTGACAAGCCATCATGCTGCTCAGGGTAACAAACACTGTTTGCATAAATCCCCTTGCAATCATCATGTCTCATTTAATTGACATCCCATTACTTTGTTCTTCTTTAAAAACTTTATCTGATTGAATCTTTTGGAAAACCCTGCATTATCAATATGGTACTGGCAAAGCAAGTTTCTGCAGCAGCTGTTCTTGGGACTGGACATTGGCCATTTGCAGCCCTGTCCCACTGTCAGCTCTGCCCTGTTTTGCAGGAGGACTTTTTGGCTCTCGTTCTGCCGTGTGCTCCTGCCCACAGGGTGCGTGGTTATGAGGTTCTCTGTGTCACACACACATCAGAACTGGATTGTGTTACAGGAAAACCCGACGTTGGCAAACAGCATTCACAGTTTGGGCTTTAAGCATACCTCAAGGACATCTGTGTATGGGAAAAATAAAAATAGCCACACTGAAAAGAACATGGAAACATTCTCTACAGAGTGATTGTAGAATAAAATTATCCCACCTAGAAATACCATGTGTACCTTGCACAGAAGTTCACCTTGATTTTTAAGTCCTGCTAACACTGGAGGTGGTTTGGGGACAAATTCTGGGGTCCCTGGATGATCTGTAGTGGTATAACTGCATGGAGAGGTGCAGGATTGGTACATGGCTGGGGCTGTGTGGCCACAGTAGGATCCTGGGATTGCCTGCACGTCCCTGGGCAGTGCAGGTGGCAGTGGTGCAGTCTATGCGTGATGATAACTGAGCACCTTGATGCCTCTCCCAGTGTAGGCCTGCATCATAGACATTCCGAGGAATAACATGGATAACCTCTGTTGTTGGTAAAATACAGCCTCATCCTGTGGATAGTTTGGGTGTAAGAGTTTTCACTCGATTTTGTAACAGTTTTGTTCTGTTTACGTATAAAATGCTACCTACTTTGTGTATTTTCTAGACCTAGTGATCAAACCAAATACACAACAAAAGCTTTGTGAAATATGTCACAATTCTCATCTGTTAATGTCACACAGCAAATCCTCTCAAATGCAAATTCACCTGTAGCTCTGATTTTGCTGATTTTTCTCGAAGTATCTGTTCATCATTATTTTCGATAAAACACAACTCTTCTTTTCTTGTGTTGGAGTAACCCTCAGAGATTTTCATCATGCTACTCACAACTGACATAATGAGGTTAATTTTATTGAGTGTATTTGGTTCCCTGTACCCCAGTGTTCATGATTCATCATTTCTTTTGTGAGTGAATAGTGAGATAATGAGATAGCAGGTTGACAAGGGCAGAAATTCATTCAGGTTTAAAACGATGGATGTGCCTTGTGAGCAAGTTCAGCCAAGTAGGATGTCAGTCTGTTCCATGGGGATTGCCAGGTCAAAACTGACTCAGAATTAGTATTTATGAATACTCCATCAAAATATGCGCATGAATAATGATAGATATCATTAACACACACATCAACTGATATATTCCGCTACCCAGTATCTGCACACCAAAGCTGAGAAGAATGATATGAAATTTCAGTATCAGAATTATGGCTGCCTGCTGTGGTGCAGTGCGAGTTCTTCGTAGTGGATAAAAAAATACATGGTTTTTACTGTGTGGACATGATGAACTTTGCAATGTTCTGACTTGTCTATTTCCTCACTTTTAAGAGTTGGGATTTTTTAAAGTGTTAAATGTCATAGATGTTTTTGAACAGCCTAGAAGTTAAACTTTTAAAAGAAATGTGTAGGCTTTGAAGTGATGGTAATTATTGTAGCTTTGTGATAGTTACACTTCATGTCTGGGGAAAACGTAAGAAAATATTTAGAGCGGAAAGGTTTTAAAAATAATTTTGTTGAAATCAAAGGAGTTTGATGCCCAGGTGCATTTGAAATGCCCACAGTATGACTTACTGCGTCTTTAGACACCTAACTATCTTCAAATATCTGCCCTTGATGCTGCATTTACATGCAAAAAATGCTTGGCAGTGTTAAGTTAATGGTTGGACTAGATGATCTTAGAAGTCTTAAATGATTTTGTGATTATGAAACCTGTACCACTTGTCACAGTGTTGTGTTTCTGAATTGGGTGTGTTGATGTGATCATTGCAGAGGTGTTGGGAGAAATTTGTATCTTCAACCAACATTTTTATATAATAGCAAGTGTATATAAGGCCAGATATTACATTCTGTTATCCTGGTGTGACATTTTTAATCTGGTTACTACCTACTGCATTTTGTATACATTTTCAGTTTAAAGGAGATTGTGTGAGTGGCTCTGCAGCAGGCACCACATGTTTCTCAGCTTTTACTAGACTTTTTGATGTTATGAATCATGGAGACAGGTCTGGCCACATTAAATGAAGATTAGTCCCATTTGGCTTGCAGTTTTAAGTACTTATTAATAAAGATGTTGACTGCCTTCTGTTATGTACATGTGTGTGATTCACAGGTGTCGGAGACGCGGCACGTTCAGCCTCTGGCTCGGGAGGCTCTGCTGGGTTGGAGACAAGCACGTTCTTGTTCTGCAGCACCCCAGGCTGTGTCTACATTACAGCTGACAAGGGCTGGGGGCAGGAAGGTGTGTGAGCCACTGCTCCTGATCACAGGCTTGCCCCAGGCACGCTGCAGACTGCCCCTGCCGTGTGCCCGGGGCCTGGCAGAGTGTTGAGCTGCCAGACAGGCTTAGGCAGAGTCCCTTGGGCTGTGCCCAGGGTTGCACTTGTATTTCACTGTCTGAATATAGAGTAAGTCTGATCTGGAGGGCAGCCTTCGGGTGACCCCGGCACGCAGTGTGGAAATACCCGAAGTCTCAGAGCATAGACAGCTCTCTAAGCTGCAAAGTTAGGTCGAAGATACATGGCTAGGAAGAAAAGAGAGAGCAGTTTCAGCTGAGGAAACATCCATGACCTCGACATGCCCCAGCCATGATTTTGTAGCTCTCCACTGGTGCTAATCCATGTTGGCTCAGACCCCAGCTGGGATCAGACAGGTCAGCGCCTGCTTAGAGATTTCTGACTGGAGAACAGAAACAGAGCTCAAAACAGAAGGAAAAGAATGAAAAGTTTTAGGATTAGACTGAGAATGATTACATTTGTCTTGGCAGTAGCAATACCACACACACACGCAGTGTTGGGGAGCTGCTTCCTGGCGGCACCACACAGAGGGCTCGTGGAGCAGCATCCAGGCTGAGCATTGGAGCATTCGCTCGACTCACAAGTCTCAGCGTGGCTCTGGAGCCAATCCCAGAGCTTGCCACTGGCCTCACGGGGCAGTTCATCCCGTCTTCTATTTAATCTTCCTTTGGGCAGACTGAGAACCTGATGACAAGAATGTCCAATGCATGATTTAGCTCCTGCAGATGGTCAGGACATGCCTGTCTTAATTTCTGGCATGTACAGGCCAGAGGGAGAAAAAGCAAGGAATTTGATGGGCATGGTAGAGTAGTTGCAAGGAACACCCTCCTGGTACTCTTCAATGCAATGTGAGAGTCACAGAGGTAAACAGTGTTTTATCTGTGAGGACACAGGGTTGTGTTTGCTTTATGGGTCTCCTTAGGACTACGCAGGAAGAATGTTCATCTACTTCTTGAAGGCTGCATGTTGCTGCAGTTTGTGACATTGGTGGAGTTACATTGTTGATTTTATTTTCTTAGGAGAAAAGGTAAATAGAAAATTATTCATTTGTACACCTGGGCATGCCTTGGACATCAGGACATTGAGGCATTAAAGCTCAAAGTGACTGAGAAGCAGAAGATAGTTCATTATTTAACATCTATCTGAAGAGTTGTATTTACTCCTGTATTACGTAACCGCTTTTTCAGACTATTTCTGTGTTTTTCCATGTATCTCTGACTGTGCTTCCAGTTGTTCCATTAAACATGGGTGTGTAGGAAGAAGGGGAATAATTGCTTTTGAAATGGTTGAAAATAATGCAGGTACAGTCCTGTAATCAGATGCTTCAGGATGTGGCTATTTATTTCACCGTTCTGCTTGCTAAAGATCTATCCTGCAGTGATCAGCCAGTGGCAGTTCTTGGGCTTCAGACAGAAATATTCAGGAAGGCAAAGTTGGGGAGATCTACAGATTGAATTTATCCACAGCGATAAACTTCTCTCCAGTGTGAGTGACACATTTAGCTCTGGAAAAGTAAGGAATGAGCTAGCCAGTTATCACAACTAAACAACCATTTTAATGGTTCTTTGGTTGCTTTCAATGCAGATGCTTTTGGACGAAGTTCTGCTCTCAAATGTCCTCCCCACTACTACAGAGTTATTATTTTTTATAGCGTTGTCATTGTTTCCTGTAACAGAGAAAGGAGAATTTGATTATGTTTGTATTGTAGTATCATTCAAGAGCTCCATTGTGCTTAACTGTGCAAAAAATGGATTAAGAGAAACTCTCATTCTCAGACAGCTGAGGAAGATGAACAGCAAAGAAGAGAGGAGGAAGGGAGACAGTCAGATACAAACATGTAATACTATGATATTTACTTTATGTTTTCAAAGGCAAATAAAGTGAGAGGCATCTCTCAGCCAAATTACCAATTTAATAACTCATTTTCCTGTAATGTTATGACACGTTTAGGTGTTGAGGAGAGACGCTTATAGAGTGAGGTGACCTCAGAGAGACGGATAAAGGGAAAGAGAGCATTCAGGGCACGGAACACAAGAGTCAACACCTCCACTGGGTCTGCAGGACCATTTTGTTTGTTGTGAACGTGTTTTAGCCCAGGGGCAGCCTTGCCTGGGCTCACTTCAGAGCGAGGTGGTTATTCTGTAGAATGTGTAGTATGACTGCACTGCTGTTAATACCCCGGAGGGAAAGGGAGGCAGGCATGGCACGGGATGTGTGAAAAGACATCTTGTGGGTTGAGTCAGCCCCAGCCCGTCCTGTCTGCGGCCTGCAGTCACCTCGGCCCCTCAGCGGTATAATAAGCACTTCAGGCACAGTCTGGCTCCCCCCGTTTAGTCTCCCTCCACTTTCAGTCTGTAAATATTTGTCCTGTCCACATCTATTGTTGGCACAGAGACATCGGTAGAAAGTTCTCTTAAGCCTTTGCTTGCATATTTGGCTTTGGGCCAGCGAAAGTTAAACCCGATCGTCTTAGCCTCTCACTACCCCTGCTCCTTCTTTTTTTGCAGTGGTAAATGATGACTCTCTTCGAGATGGGCCGGATTTTCCTGGGGGCAGGTTGGCATTTCCCCAAGGCATACACATTTAATGGCACAAGTAAACAGCAGGATAGAGGGGTTTTGTTCCTTTTGTGCACACTATCTAATTTGTTCCCTGGCACTTGCCCCACCCACAGGGAAGGATGGCTGTCTCTCTGTACAAGCCAGAGTTCGATTTATTTATTTTTTGCCTTCCTTCCTCAAGCTGCCTGTAGCGGGCACACCGAATTTCCAAAAATGAAGGTGTTAATACAAGTATCGCTTACTGCCCCTCCTGTGACATCCACGCCACTGTTACCCAAAATGAGAAGTGCAATTTGGATGAGTCAGGGAGTCTGCCCTGACTCAGACTAACTAATGTAGGAGTGTCTCGGGGTCATGCATACTTCTATTAATATAGGGTCAAACTTGAGTAAGGAGCTCTGGTTTGATTTACCTATATTTAGCAGTCACACCAATGCAGCAAACCCAGCCAAAATAAACCTGGCTCAATTTTCTCTGAATTTGTGTTAAAAAAAAAAAAAAATACAGTCATTATCTTAAGGTAATGAAACATTCATTTTATTCCGTGCTCAGCCAACACACTTTTATGTCATATTCTGCTGTTGCAGTAAAAAGTGTTGAAACCCAACTATTTTTGTGCCTCATTGTCTAGCTAGCAAATAATATTGTGGTAGTTTAGGCNTCATGCAACTTAATCACAAAGATCTCTCTTGTGTTGTGGTCCTTTGAAAGTGTATGTGCAAGGACACTGAGAGAAGCTCTATCATTTCGCCTTCCTACCCTCTCAGTAGACTCTTGGTACAAGGACAAATGAAGAAAATGTTTCTTAAGAATAAATTGTGGCCAGATATTTCGCTGGATCTTTTGTAATCCCACCAAGGTTTTTTAGTCCTCGGTCTAGCTGAGTAATTCCATATTAGAAAATCTTTGTGGTGCAAGGTTTAGAACATGTTTATTTTCTGGCTTCCAGGAAGGCAAATTGCCTTTAAATACAGTGAGTGAGAAAAAAAATATAGCAAGAAATTGAATAGACTATTTAGGGAGCTAGGGAGACTGTGTAGGAGGATAGAAAATAGCTATAGGAGAGTGTATGATGGGAAAACCCTGTGTCCCAAGTCTCATATCTCTGGAACGGCTCGGTGAGAATTTCTCCTCAGCCGGTACGAGCTCGTGTTGCTCTATTGACCTTTCTGAGGTTCAATTGATTTACCCCAGCTTGAAACCTGACCTTTTGTGTCCAGATAGCAAGGTGGCATAGAACTTCTGTGTCCAGATAGCAAGGTGGGAGAGAGCAGAGCAACACTTCCTAATCTCCACAAAGGCTTCTGACGCAGATAAAAAAGCAGAAACCCTGCTTTGCATTCTGTAACACTTTAGCAGAGCCTACAGGATGTGAAGCTGCTCTGAACAAGATCAGAACAAGGGTTACATGTTCCTGTAACCTTAAAAATACAGGTGATGCTGATTTGTGTTCTCTTCTGAGCTGAAATTATTGAGATGTAAGCAACCAAATGGAGACGTGGCCCAAGGCACTCACTCGAGTAGCACTGTCACCACAAAGACAGAAATAAAGATCATATCTGGGCACCAGCCTAAAAAGGTTCTATGGACTGTTAAACCAATTAGGGATCAGATAACATGTTCTCCCAGTCACTGGGATGGAGTCTGTCTGCCTTAGAGTAAAAACATAATTGTGCCATAGATAGAAATGCTCACTGTCAGCTTTGTGTCATGTGTGAAACTCCGTATCCTTTTAAAGGCTGTGCAAAGCATTAGACCATTTGAAAAAAAAAAAATACAAAAATCTGTAGTTTAAATCTTCCTCCCCTTTTTATTAAACGATACCAAGAGTTTACACAGGTCTTGGAGCTCACCCAGATGAAATTTGGTATTTGATTTGAACATGCACAGTGCATCCCTAAAATTCAAACTTTATGTGGAGGCCAAGACAAATATATTTTGTCTTATAACTCCATGTTACATGACAGCCAGATGTCATGCTCTCAGCCTGTGAAGCATTTGTAGCAGAAATCATCTTTGCAGCATGGCAAACAAGACCTTTCTGTGTTTTGTTGTTTGGTGGGGTTTTTTTTCACTGCTAGGGCTTCACCTCTAGGCATTATTAGATTACTGGGTAGAGAACATGACACAAAGCTCAAGCTGATGGGAGAAAATAGAATTGTATGTATCCACACGTGCACCAGCTCTGAAGAATTGATATTGCTCGTGTGTTTGTTGGGTGTAGATATGATCCACCTTCAGGCTGCTCTACAGCAGTAAGTGCATCACTGCACAAGATCACAGGGCCCTCTGTGATCTTCCTTGCTGATAGGATTCTGTAATTTCCTCTTCCTTCCCATCCTTCCAGTCTTATTTGCAGCAGGAAGACTGAAAAAAAAAAAAAGAAAAAATGCTATTGTTGGATTTCTAGTCAACAATATCCTGGGAAAAGCAGCATTGGCTGTTCCACTGAAAAAGTTGCTACAAGATGATGTCATCTGGCAGTAGGGACCAAAACAAGACAGGGTATTGCAGCAGCTAAAAATGACAATCTGCAATGCACCAATATTTAGGTCTCATGGTCCTACAAAGGAGTTTGGGAAAAGAGATGCAACTAAACACTGCTGGAGTTCTGGCTGCTTGCAGGGTGCACTGTGCCTGTATTAAACGCATAATTTGGTCTAACAGAGGCAGAAAAATATTACACCTGAACAGAAACAGACTGTTATATTTGCTTCAAAAATGACTTCTCTGCTTAATGTAGTGTTGCAATCCAAATGCATGTGGCTACAAATCACTTTTTTTTTTTTTCCCCCCTAAATCATGTTACTTTCTTTTAAACCCTTGGGAAACAATGATGAAAGATGTATTTCTGAAACTGTTTAGCAAAATGTTAGTTTGAGATTTGCTGTCTAGGAGTCTGGTGTCATAATCTCCAGAGTGGGGATGCTCAGATTTTTGCAGGAAAGGCTATTTGTGTTGTGAAAGGCACCTTAGTACTAAGGGCAGATCACAGAAGGGCTTGCTGGGTCATTTGTAAGCTGTGCAAAAATTGATATTCAGGTTGGCTTTTTTCTTGAAGAGTTGGCTGCTAAATAGCAACCCTACTGGGCTTTGAAATGTGTGGTGACCTCTCCAAGAAGGCTGTGAACAGCAAGTAAAAAAGTGAGGATCCATAAGAACAGAAGGCAGTATTTAATGCTCCTGCTAGAAGGGAAACACTAGGGCACACAGTGCACAGGCAAGGCAGATGATGTTGTGACTGAGAAAGACAAAGCACACAAAAATTACAGAAATATGCATAGATCAAGAATTGAATTACCAGAATTGTTATGGCTGTCTTAGACTTTTGATACAGTAAATATTATAATAGCTGTAATTTTCCATTTTATTTCCTTTTTTCTTGGCAAGTGTTTTATGACACAAGCAGCCAGAATACTTAAAAGTCTGATGAATGATTTCCAAAGACCCAGTATCCTGGGTGATTGCTGCCCTTGTGAGCAGGATCACTGAAACTCCCTGTGCAGGCAGCCAGTAAATCAGCAGATCCATGTGTAAGCATTAAAATGGTTCCCAAAACGGAGAGAAATTAACTGCCACAAGCCTCTTTTTTTGCTGTGCAAGATGGGAAAATGGAAGCAGGAACTTAGATGAATTGTTTACATGCTCCATAATGTTAGATCTTATGGATTACAGAGTGAGCCATGTTACCTGGTCAGGGGACATCTGTTCGATTATTTTTAAATCAATGTAGAATGCCCAAGTGTCTGGGTGAATGATTATTTTAGGCTAGATAACTGTATCCCTCTCACATAAATCTCAGCTTCTTTGATCCAAAATTTAGGTCAGTTCTGCCTTTCTTTTGTCTGGTTTAGCTGTCTGGATACTTGGATTTTATCTGGTACGCCTCCACTTCAGCAAGCTTCTTATGAATTTAAACTTTTTTCCTTTTGTATTTGCTCCTTAATAATTCTGGTGTCCTTTACTTTGGATGCAGCTAAACAATACTTGGTGTTATGTAATTGGAAAGGTGGTGGTGCTCAAGAACTCCTTAGACCTCATCAAAGCTGAATTTTAAATAGATTTAAATACTAGTAATCGGAAAACCAAGCAATGGAGTCTCACTAGAGTGAAACATTTCAGATGAACATAAACCTTTTCTTTTTATTATTTTCTAAAGCAAAAAGTTTCATTCCATTCAACCCTGAACTGTATTTTCTCTGAAGTTTTGAATTGAACAGGACATTGATTATTTTTTCCACAGAAAAAACACCCTTTGATACTGTGGTTTGAATGTTTTTGCCACTTGATTGCTAGAAACAGATTTTTATTGACTTCACATAATAAGTTGCTCATATAGATGTTACTTTTTCAGTAAAGGGATTTTAAAAGGTAGTGTGACCTGGGATAGAGCACAGTCTGGTCTACTGCAGTCCCTGTGAGTTATGCAATGTATGCACTATCTCAGTCTTTGCTTTTACAGATAATATTACACATTTCACTGCAGAGTCTGAAATCTTCAGGCTTTTCATTGTTGGTGTAATAATACATCTGTTTATGTAGTGCTTTGCTGTTTCGTCCACACTCAGCTTGTGTTGCTCTCCACCCTCTTGTGCTGTTGAGGTATTTTTGGCAATGTTTATCTCTGTTGTTTGTGTCTATGGACTGACTACTATTTCTATTTGTAGTATCTAAACTGGCTTAATTTACAATGTCTTTTGTTTGCAGCAGTCCTGAATGTGAATATACTTTTGCTTTTGGGAAAATGTCATGGTCTGTGCAGTCCATCCTCAAACTCCCACTAAAGGCAGTGAGGACAATGTAGGGACAAACCCTATACATCAGGCACTGCTGATCTAAAGAGTATTGGGAGCAAGGATTGGTTGCCCAGAGAGGCTGTGGTGCCCCCATCCCTGGAAGTGTTCCAGGCCAGGTTGGATGGGGCTTGGAGCATCCTGGGCTAGTGAGAGCTGCCCATAGCAGAGGGACTGGAACAAGATGATCTAAGGCCCCTTCCAACACCAACCATTCTATGGTTTCATGAGTATGTGAACTGGGATCCAGATCTCTGCTCATGCCACTGACCTCCATAATTACTACTTGTTTAGTTTTCTCCTAACTCCAGTGTTCTCCATTTCCAGCTACCATACATATTCAAGCAGGGAGCATAGGGGGTGATCCCACTGAGTGTTTGGTTGTCTGATGATGAGAATACTATCAGAAAAGGTGAAGAACATGAGTTTAAATTCGGGGTTAAGGTGGAGGTGAACTCTTAGTGCCTTGTCAGGTGTTTATGATAGGAAAGGTGGGTGGCAGTACCATCTCTCCCAACCACCCTTGGAAAAGGATGAACTTTCTCAGCCTTGTTTCTGTGCTTAAAACTGGATTCAAAGTGTTACATCCAAAATGGATGATGATGCTAAACTTTAGAAAGGGATTAAAACTGAGGTTCATCTTTGTACTTACTGTGTCCTACTACCTGACTATCGGCTGCACTTCACTTGGTGCACAGGCTTTCTGTATCTCACCTTCTGGAAGTGCCTGTGTGTCCCTGTTGCTTCTGTAAGAAAACTTCTGATAATTTTCTGTCTCTCGCTTCAGTAAAACGTGAGGGGGAAAGTCCCTAATAGGTGATAACCCTCTTCTCACCCCTGTCTCTGAGATGTGTCCCCTAAAATGTTTATTTTGCGTTCTTGCTTCTTCACTGCCCAAGACATGAGTGGCTTATTAAGGCGATGGAAATAGACACAGGCACTTGGAAATTCCTATTGTTCTTCAGAGAGACGACTCTGTTGTCCACCACAGCAATGCCTGAGACCCATCTGTCAAGATAACAGCTGCCACTTTTTCCATAGTTCATTTATAAGATCACTGAGATCAAAACTTAGAGATGGAAAAGACCTATTTATAAGAACTAACTGCGCTGGTAATAGCTCCTTTCTGCTGTGGCTCGGAAGATACTTTAAAGGCTTACTGAATGAAGCCTTTCAGGATATCCAAGGCAAAGTATATTAGTTAATAATATTATTGCTGGATATGCTATTGACTGGCTGACCTTGGTGAAACTACAATGGTTGTTTCACGGGGAATAAAATGAAGGTGAGTTATACTTACACAGCTGTCTGATGGCATAACCTATTCTTTTTGACATCCAGCTTTTTGCTCTGGTCACAAATCTACACTATTCTGTATTCTTGCAGGATTCTGCTCTGGAGAATAGTCCCGAGTGCATGATTCAACATAGATTTAAATTACTGAGATCCAGGTCTCAAACTGCTACATATATTTTTGTACTTTCATTAATATCAGGGGAACTGCGCCAGTTCACACCAAAGAAAATCTGTAACATCAGGAATTATGAACAAAAATAGGAAACAAATGTGGCAAAAAAATTAATCTCATAGTAATATTATTTCAGAACAAACTCGGAGTTTACAGGCAGAATGATATTTATGACACTGACAGGGTCTGCCTTGGAGCAGGTAAAACACTGTTTACATTGAAAACAATACTACAAAAATACTCCTTTATTTGTGAAAGCAGTTGCATTCCTAGTAGGTGGGAAGAGCAAACGATACATCCATGGAAAGATTTGTCCCTTTGATGAGTGTATCTCATATACCTTTTGAAATGATGGTCTAGAAAAGTAAAATCAGACATTCCTCCACTGCAGTGCTGCAGCAAACAACAAAGCTTCTGCTCAGCAAAGTACTGGGTTTATCTGATGCTAATGGTAGGCTGGACTTCTGACAAAACAGTAAGGGTTTCCCAATACATAACTTGTTAATGAACCCTTCTCAGAGTTCGTCCAAAGACTAGAAGGGGCTCTTCTATGATTCGTACAGCAGGGTTGCTGTGTGTATTGGTGCACTGTAAATGGCTGGGTAGATCTGTGGTCACCGAGTCTAAAGAACCTCAGGTAACATAATCCACTGGAAGGCATTTGGTGGACAAATCAAACCCAGCTTGGTTTTAGGCTGCATTTTTTCACTAATCTTGACTGTCTTCAAGTAATTTTGGGTGGAATTAAGCTCTACTGTCTTTAGCTACCTAGAAGTCTACAGTCTGTCCATGTCAATGGAGAGAGCGCAGCATCAAGATGCCTTTTCCATCCCAGCAAGGGACTCATCCCTTGGGTGAACCAGCAGTGTGTTTCACCTGATCCCCCTGGAAACTCTGTGTGTTATGCTGGAGTGAGGCCCCATGGTGGCCTCAAATTGGTGTCAGTGAAGTAATGTCTCATTTTTCTGCGTGGAATGGCAGGCAGGAGGAGATGACTCCCCAGGAATTCTCCAAACAGTTGCGAAGGGAGGGGCTATTGCATAATGCCAGCCAGGAAGGTTATACCACATCTCTAAAATAAGACATATTACAGGGATGTCTGACCAGTCTAGATCAAAAAGTTGGACACCCTGGATGAAAAGCATTGGACTTCTGCACTCTGTATGTTTTATGTACATATGAGATCATGGTGGAACAGCAGTGTCTGCCTCTGACTTACTTAGAGTATATGTAATCTTGGCATGTTGACTGTGCCTTCTTACATGGCTCAGTAAACACCCATTTTTATAAACTGTTTACTTCTCTGGTTGTGTCCTGTGTGTTTCTCTCTTTTTCCAAGAATGTTTTTCCTTTTCTCCATCTTATTTAAGAACAGAGTAGCTGCTAAGTCCTTTGCACGATATCAGATGGTTGCTGTGTCTGTCAAGATGAGTCTCAGTAAAACAGTCCTCTGTAAGGGAGCTGTAGTCATGCTGAGCATTCAGAAAGTTGGATGTGATAAAGAACCAGGTAAACAAGGATCTATGGGAAGGAAAGAGCATTCATTTACCAGGGATGTGGGGACAAATGTTACTTTTCAGTTCCAAATGCCCTAGAAGCTAACATACCATTTTAACATCTTGGTGTTAAGTGGTAACGCATAAATAATATACTTTTTCAGGCTCAAATTTATTGTCTTTGGGTATGGCCAGAGAAGCTGTGGATTCCCTTATCTCTGGAAATGTTTAAGATCAGGCTGGATGGGGCCCAGTGCAACCTGATCTAGAGGAATCTCTATGGCAGGGAGTTGGAATGAGATGATCTTTAATGTTCCTTCCAACCCAAACCATTCTATGATTCTCTGCATAGCCTCTAAATTCAGTGCCCTACTAGAGATGGGTGTAGATCTGTCACTAGGCTGTTGCTAACTTAAGCCAAGGGAACCAGAAGTGTTGCACTTAAATTAAGATTTTTAGCACAAGTTTATTTGGAAGGAAACATACTACAAGTCTAGACAGTTGAAAACCAAAGAATGCCCAATCTGAGAGCAGCTTATCATTAAAGCACACCTGACTGCTGATGAGTATTGTCGTGTTGGGCTGGGAAGGTGTTTCTTCTGGCAGTTTCTTCCCTGAGCAGAGGAGGAATGAAGAACCTGGTCCTTTTACTCGAAGTCCCCTCTCACGTGATCTCAGAGCCATGCTTAGAGCTTTCACAAGAAACTGCTGAAGATGCTTTTCTGGTGTTTTGACATGCTCCCTGCACCCAGATCTGTGTTGAGAAGCTCTGGAGTCGCACCTTGGGCCCTTCTTGTGCCATACCCTGATAGACAGTGGCTGTCACACTCACACCTATTTCAGTGAGGTTTAAGCTGCTACAGCAGTGTGTAACTTCCCAGTGGGAGATCACCTGCACAGCTGTGTGTGCTGCAGGCTAAAATGTCAAATCCATACCCCCAGAACATAGGCAACCATGAAACAAAAAGGGAGGAGGGAAGGGAATACTTGTGGCATGGGATGAGACTGAGAATGAAACCATGATTTAAAAAAAAAGAGATTATTGTGTTGCCCTGTTCTCATGGTACACTAGGTGCTCAGAATTCTTTGAGCAAGCTGTGCTGCTTGTGTTTGTGTGGGAAATCTTGCAAACTCTCTTCTTTGTATTAGAGCCATGCTTGAACTGTTCTTTGTGCTTTTGGGCTGCTACCAGGGGGCAGGGATGGAAAGACTCAGACCAGTGAGGAGCATTCCCTCTCCCTGCAGACCCTGTGTTACAGGACGTGGTGTGTAGGGATAGAGACACAAGAGATGCAAAGTATTTCTGTATTAATATAGTCTCTCTAAAACGCTGCTTTAGACATCTATCGTCCCCCTCATTAGCATGCCCACACTGACCTGATTCTGCCATGCTTATTCAAATGAAATTTGCCTTACGCTGCAGTATATGTATATTTTACAGCTGAACTTAGTAACAGAATCAAACTCTAAAATACAATGACTGTTTTAAGGTGACGGAATACCAGAGGAATTGTTTTGGTCTCTTTACAACTTATGTAGAATATGCTTAGTGAGCCTCATATCTCCCCTTGAAGGTAAATCTACTTTTCCTTCTTTTAAAAGTATGCAAATCCCTAAAGCCACTAGGACAGAATAATGCCTTTCAGCAGAGTGAACTAGACAATTGCAAGTAATCTTCCTGGCTGTGAAGTCGAGCTAAGTGCAAGGTTCTTTCATACTGTCTTGTGGTTGTACGCAACAGTGATTCATAGCCCACGGTGATGCATTATTGAAGAGTTGTCTGTTGTGTCTTCATTGCATGCTGTCAGCTGCATAATAAATAATTGATTGTGCTGCTCTTACTCCACATTAAAGATATATGAGTATCTAATACACGAAGAAAATGAAGCAGCAAGGCTGCCTGTGTTCAAAAGATGAAGTGTTACTGAAGTGTGCTGCGGTATTAGGAACTGGAAAGTGCCCACCACTGCTATCCATTTCCCACTTCTTCACTTTTGAGTCTGTTTGTCATGGCAACAAATGGCACATTCAAGTCCTTGCTCTTGCCCTTCTAGACAAAACAAAATAATTGTGGTAAAGAGCTGATATTCTGCAGAGTTGTGCATCTCCCCCTCCCCACTTTTCTTCAACTATTATCCCTTTAGACTGAAAATTCCCTTAAAATATTAATAATTTTTTCTTAAGTGGCTGCAGACTGTCAGGAAAACGCAGTCTAAGACAGTAAATCCTTTTCTCCACATAAGACTTTGTTTATATTATGCAGAGGAAATGTTAGCAGGATAAAACTAAGTGTTTGCAGTGGTACTAAACCTCTGCTGTTGAGCCTTTCCCTTGAAAAGCCAGGCTTCCCTTCTCGGTTTGGTTGCCAAAGTCCCCAGACAGGACACAGTAAGATGGCCCCTATTCCAACATAGCGTAGGGAATGAAAGCATCTTCCAGCTCACATTCAACACTCTTTGTTTCCATTACAATGACCATCAGTAAAATTGATGAGATGGCAAATTTGTCCAGAAGAGTTTGCTTTGGAAGTCAAATCAGGGAAATCAGAGGTGTGTGCTGCTCACTGCATTGTGGCAGGAGGAGGCTCATGGCCAGGTACAGCTACAGGTTACAGGGAGCTGTTGTTACAACAAAAATGTGTAAAACAGTGAATTGGATTTTGAGATAATAATGAAATTAAGATGGAAGAAGTGTGAGATGTCTGGCTGACACACATCTGGATTCTGATGGAATGAGTTGGAGAGCTGAGTTAGGTAACTGGGAAGCAGAAACACAAGGCACCGACTGTATTTGCCTAGACAACTGTTGCCCAGATCTCTCTGCGTTTAACACCAAGACATAGGGGAACTGGTTTTGTTCCTGATGGGAAACCACATGTTTTTCAGGTGTGTTAGCTTGAGACTCAGCTACAAGTTAAGGTGGGAACACCACTGAATGCAGGGAGTGCTTTGCCACAGTGTGTCCAAACTGAATCCTGAAGAGAGCTGCTCTATTTTAATGTAAAATGCAAGTAACACCACAGTGGAGTTCTGCTGGCGTGAATCAGCCTGGGATGTGATTTGTGACTTAGGGATGTGTTTCTCCCGCCACTCCTATGCAATTGTGCTGAACTGTGCCTTCCTCTATACGTTGGGAAGGCATCAATGTTGACACAAGGACTTTGTGCAGTTACTAGAACCTTCCTGAGAATATATTTTCCAGGCTAAAAGTGGATATTAGTAATAGTTGCATGTTGTAAATGGGGGGAAGATCAGACTTTACAGCCTTTGTAATATTCTCCTGACAGAATATGGCTATACCTTGACATAGAAACAATTTAATTTATGAGGAAAAAAAAAGAAACACTTGAGATGAAAAATTCTTAACCCACAGCAACATTAACTCCTCGGAAAGTCCTAGGAACCAAACCCAATGACATGTTCCTAACAGCACAGCTTTATTACAGGGCATGATTGGAAAGGTGATGGCTTTGAGGAGCAGCAGAATATAGTCCCTGTCCTGAAGAGCCTCTGGTCTACATAAAATGAAACAGGATAGTGTCCTAGAAACACCTTCTGAATATCTGCCCCTCTTTCTGCTGCCAAAAAGTGTTCAGGAAGTAGCTGTTTTCAAGCATGTGTATTGCCTTTGCGTTCCATAGGCAACTACTGTTTGAAAAAATAAGGGAATGGAATACTTTGTAGATGAATGATGCTGTTTTTTGAAAGTCACCTACTTAATTCAGTTTATCCCATCAATAATTTTGAGGTAAGTGAATCACATTGTACAGGATAAAAAGAGAGTGACTAGTGAAATCAAGAGATTTGTCCTGGATTAGAATCTTGTCTTCTGATTCCGAGAATTTGTCAACACTGCAGAGACAAGTAATTTCGTAAACACTGAAGTCAGTGAAGCTTGGGATGCAATTTTGCCTACTTCATTTAGGGATGGATGGCTGAGTTAATACTGCCTCACTCGGGCCCTATAAAAACCTGTCAGCCTAGCACTTGGTTTAACTTTTGTAAGGTAGTTGATTGAGAATGATAAACAGTTCCAGGTGGTTATTTCAGCCCTAACATCTAAATCTAGGTGGGATGAATCATTCTTGGAGATACCTCTCTTTCTCCATTAACCATAGGAGTAGCTTAGATGACAGGTTGAGACACAGTTTCTACCTTTGAATTGGATAACATTAGCAGAGGAATTTATACATGAATTTTCCAGGTTCAGGCAGAAGCTTGACAGACTATCTGTGGATGGCCTTCAGTGTTCTCTCTCCATCCATCCTTTGTATGGGTAATAATTTGGCCATGATTTGGGGCAGGGTTTTGTTGGGACAGTAGGTGTATTAGATGTCTAATAGCGGGGCTGGCTCTGTGGATTTGTGCTGTGTGATTGCCTATATTCCCAGCTGAATCATTCTCAGATGAAGGAAGAAAAGGAAGCAAAAAGAAACTTAGTCTGTGGTCCAGCCTTTCCATTCCTGACCTCTCCTCAATAATAGTTTCTCTGATGACAAAGATTGAGCCTTGCTCTTGGTAGAAGCTCTTACAGGCTCTTCTTTCTATGCAGATTTTTTTCATTTCATGTGTAGGATCTTAATGTTGTTATGATTCCTATTCCTCTGCCAAATGGGGTTGAAATTGGCTCAAAGGCTCACAAGTTATTAGACAAGTGCAGACAGTGTCATTTCATTAGACCTCTCCCCTTAGGAAACAGACTTCAGTGATGGGATATTAGCTAAAGTAGTGCAGTGTTAAAAGTAGTGCAGACACAGCTGCAGACACACCTGTGTTTTAATAAGAAGTAATAACTTGTGTTTGAACCTCACGTGAAGCTGGGTTTTCACTGCCAGTTTAGCCCAAATGGCATTGTAGTCCTGGCAGTTTGGATGGATCCGTGGTCATGTTCCTTAACAAAAGGATCCATCTACCCTCTAGTCTCAGCTTCAGGGAGCTGAACATCAGTGATTCAGTAGGACCCATCATCTGAAATGTCTCCTTTTCTACACCCACTTAATTTTTAAAACCTGGTTTTCAATTAGGACTCCTTGTAGATCAGAATGTTTTCAAATCCATGCCATATTCTGATAACCAAGTTTGTGCAATTAATGATTTTAGTACAATGATTGTTCCCTTTCAGAAACCTAAGGGTTTTTTAACAAGGATCTAGATGTCCTTGCTCAGTCAAAACTGTTATTGATTGTTCTGACTTGCAAAACAATGTCGTTGCTGAATTCCAGATTGTGGGGTTTTTTCTCCCTGCTGTTAGCTAGACAAATAAAGATGCAGGCTGAAGATGGGCATCCATCCTTGTTGAAGAATATTAACTAAATCAATTTTTTCACCAAAAAAAAAAAAAAAAAAAAAAAAAAAAAAAAAAAAAAAAAGGGAAAAAAACAAAAAAAAAAAATATTTTTTAAAAAAAAAAAAAAAAAAAAAAAAAAAAAAAAAAAAAAATCAATTGGTGCATTAGCAAGAGAGAAAATACAGCATTGTGCTGTTTTAGCTCCCAGGAGCCTTCATAGCCAACTCTAACTCTCAGAAACAGAGATAAAAAAGATCTAAAGTTCACGTCTAAATCCGTATCGGAACTTCTTGAGGGCACATGGAGTCTCTGACTCATTTCTAGACTGGATGTGCATTTAAAGGGCACTCACATAAAAATTGACCCTCCTGCCAGAGCTTCAGTGAATACAGACACATTTGATTCTTTGCATCCTGGTTTGTCCTCCAAAAGCAGTAAGGTGATGACAGAGGAAGTTACATTTATGAATTCATAACCTCTTGAATTTTCGGCTGTTGCTGAAAATAGGATGTTGCTGTAAATACAGAAAAGCCTGATTTCTTCTACAAGTCCTAACACATCATCTGTGGGCATTTTCTAGTGTAATGAATTCATTTTTAAATGGTGTATCAAACTAGCAAGCTCATGGGAAGATGGAGATGTTATTTTAACTTGGAAACATTGTCCAGGAGCTGTTGTCAGAATATCTGAAGAGTTAATTCTGATTTTGCCACTGGTTTGATGTGGGGCGTTTAGTAAACCATCAGAACTTTAAGCTAAGAGTTTTAATAGGATTTAGTTACAAAGTGAAATGAATGCATGCTAAAGTGTTGTGGAACTTTGCATCTGAATCTGAACTTCCAGATTGAGGCTATTTTATAATAAATATTTTCTTTACCTCCTTGGGCTAATGTGATGAATAATTAATGTTTGCATACTGCTTTGAACGTGAAAACTGTAATGACAGTACTAAGTTTTATTATTAAAACTATTAAATATTGGGATTCTATAATTGTCTCCTTCCATTTCATAGAATCATAAGGTTTTATGATGTGTTTAAAAATAAAAGTGCTGTGAGGAAGGACTGTCACTTAAATTTAAGATCAAGTACTTCAAAAAGGATTATATGATATGCCTGAGAGTTCCCCCTGAGCTGCTTCTCCCTGCCTGCCCTCCCCCAGTACATGCTGAATTTCTATATTACAAATGAATCCATCGTAGTGTGTAGCTGGAAAACCTTGTGCAGGAGCTGCTGTGGCTTCCCAGCCTGCCTGGAGGGGTTTGTGGATATCACTGAGCTGATATATTGCATAATACGTGAATTTCCCCCTGTACTGGTGAGGCCACACCTTGAGTTCTATGTCCAGTTCTGGCCCCTCCATTCAGGAAGGACATTGAGGGGCTGGAGTGAGTCCACAGAAGGGAACAGAGCTGGGGAAGGGTCTTGAGGGTAAATGCCACGAGAAGTGGCTGAGGGAGCTGGGAGTGTTTAGTCTGGAGAAGAGGAGGCTCAGGGGGGACCTTCTGGCTCTCTACAGCTCCCTGACAGGAGGGTGCAGCCAGGTGGGGGTCGGGCTCTGCTCCCAAGTAACAAGGGACAGAACAAGAGGAAATGTCCTCAAACTGTGCCAGGGGAGGTTTAGGTTGGACGTTAGGAGGAATTTCTGCACAGAAGGGGTGATTAGACATTGGAATGAGCTGCCCAGGGAGGTGGTGGAGTCACCTGGAGGTGGCACTCGGTGCCATGCTGTGTTTGGCTAGGTGGCATTGAGTCACAGGTTGGACTCAATGATCTCAGAGGTCTTGTCCAACCTCATTGATTCTGTGATTCTGTGGTTCTATGTACTTGCATCAGAGCACACATACAGTACTTCATTATTTTACTGTGAAAAACTGAAGGATTATGTCAGGCACTAATGGTAATGATTATAAAACATTTCTTACAGGCAGGTTATTCCACAGTTTTCTTTCTAAGGCCTTAGGCACACACATAGGTGTGTCTGAAGGACCAAGCTGGACAAATGTTGGACTTGGCTAATGGCTAATTTGCTTTAATATGGCATTTGGTTTTAATATTGATGTAAAATATCTGGACAGAGAACCCCACTGGAATGATCAAATGTGCTCATAACTGCAAGTCCAGAACTCCACTGTCACTGATTTAACTACTAATGAATTTGGAGATATCTGTGTCTGAGCTGTTGTTTGGACTTCCCTTTATTCATTGCACAGAAATACACACTGCTAGGATGTGATTCATTATGTCCTAATGTACATCCCCAGATCTGGTTAGATGAATTGCTCCCTGAAAGTGCATTTTTCTCTTACTTGATTATCTGTTTTCTCTGACTGGAGTATTTAGCTCAGAAGTAGCTGGCTACATCTTAAAAGGCTAAAAGTTGGTAAAATGAATCCTACCTTTTTAGTCTCTGTTTTTCATTCTGGCACAGCTCTTCATATTTACCTTTGATTCATAGTACAGATTTTTAAAGCAAGCAGAATATGCCTCTTTGTCATTGCACAATAACTGATGGTTTTCACTGAAGAATAAAATTTGTGCATCAAGCTGACCTGTTAATATAGCTGCTTTAATGGAAAGAAACTAGTAAGACTGTATCTTTGATATTGGATCTTAAAAGACACTTTTTCTCAGCATTTTCTTTCAAAGCTGGACTTTTTATTGTTCTTTTCAACCAGTGTTTTTCAGAACTTCTCCTTGTACAAGCCCTAGCACAGGAGAGTCACAACACTGGCAGTAGAGCACTACAAAGAAAGGATTGATTCTAATGTATAAATATCAGCCCAACCTTGCAATATCCAGAGTAAAGCATTTTAAGTACCAGGTACTTCTAAACTGAAAGCTACCATAATTATTCTTGAAAAGAGAAGGAGAATAGTCAATCATGTAGTGCTCTGTGAAGGTTTGCCCATTTGCTGAGGAATCTGGGCATGTGTTCAAAACCCATGGATTGAAACAGTGCCCATGCAAAGGAACAAGTAACGTGTTCCGTGACTGTGTCTCGTGGCTGAATGAAAATGTAAAGAACCAGGGTAGTAGAACATTCATATAAATGTCTTTGCTGTTTTCATGTTTGTGAATGCAGAGTCTCTTCTGTTCTTTCTGTATGAGGAGGAGACACATGCAGTTGTCACGGTGTGTGGAAGTTTCACACACATGATGTGGGATGGCCCCGTTTGTGTGACACACATTATTGGGGGCAGCCCTGGATCAGGCACCTGCCTTGGGATTCTCTCTTCTGCTGCCTCCCACTTGTTCCTTGCCTGCTTTTATCCACTTAGGCAGGGAGCTCCACTGTGCAAACAACAACTCTTCTGTGTGTCTGTGCAATGTTTGGTGCAGTATGGGTTATAACCTGTTGCATTGAGAATAATGAAAATAATTTTTTTCCTGTTTTAGACCCTAAATTATGGGAAGGCAAAGGTAACAATAGGGTACCACTGCAGTTGCCTCTCCTGCCTTACCCGTTTTGAATGAGGCTTCAGAGTGAAAATGGAAATGAGCAGCTGATGTGACCAAGACATTAATTTTTCACTCCTTCCCTCTCCTCCAGCACTTAAATTTAGATGTAGCTCGTACTGAAACTGTGTGTCTTGTTTTGGCAGGAATGCTACAGAATGGAAAGAAGTTTGATTCCTCCAGAGACAGAAACAAGCCTTTCAGGTTCAAGATTGGCAGGCAAGAAGTCATTAAGGGATTTGAAGAAGGGGTTACACAGGTACTAATAAATTGTTCTGGCTGAACCTGGAGCTGGCTGAAGGGTGTGTGAGCTCAGCAATGTCCAGGGCAGTGGTGACAAGACCAAGTGGAAATCACAGTGTAGGATATGGAGTGTTTTTGTGAAAGCATGGTGCATTTGAGCACAGTATTTCCTCTAGTTTCCATCCATCCATCCATGGCTATCCCCTGCTCACGAGCCTTTCCCCATGGTATGCATTTAGGAGGGGAGAGATGAAGTCCCCTCCCCAGTGCCATATAAGCCCTGTCTCTCTCCCATGGGCAGCTCCCAGCAGTGGCCTCTAAAGTGTTGAGGTGGCAGTGTTTTATGGAGTGACCTCTATTCAGCTACTCCATAAAAGTCCAGGCTGCTGTTTTTG
This sequence comes from Pachycephala philippinensis, assembly GCA_013397055.1. Lineage (NCBI taxonomy): Eukaryota > Metazoa > Chordata > Aves > Passeriformes > Pachycephala > Pachycephala philippinensis. Next base: position 463,084 of record VWZT01006819.1, read on the forward strand.
ATGACATCCATGACCCAGCTACAGATTCTGACCCTTACTGAATGAGGTACCAAACTGCACTGTTACATTTTTATGACTTCAGACTCACAGCTACAAAACATTCCCTGACCAACCCTTTGCTGAAAGAAAACTGCCCTCCATTAATTACAGTTTGAGTGCCAGCACAATAAAAGCCCCACAATACAATTCACTGCCAGGTCTTGCTTTTTGTGCAGTGCTGTGAGGCCCCCCCTCATATGAGGAGTGTGATCACGCTGCTCAAGTGCTCGAGTGAATGAGATCAGGGTGCAAATTCCTCCTGACTTCCCATTTCAGGATCCAAGAGCTCAGTGTAGGAGGCAACTGCTCAAATACTCTTAAACTTAAAACTTCTTATAGGAACAACTTCAACAGGAACAACTTGTGATGCTAAATAGAGAAGGGAAGAATGCAAAATGAGAAACAGTCCACTGAGGAATGATGCACTCATGGTTTTCCAGAGAGGGGTGGAAGAGACAAGCGTTTCCAGCCCTGTGGAGAAAGCAATGCAAACATTCCCTTCTCTCCAGCCAGAGAAGTCCATTTGAGGAATCCTAGACTGTGAAAAATACCACCTTCCTCTGAAGAATTTGAGTTGGACTATTTATTATTTGCTTTGCAGAAAGGCCTAAGAGAGCTCAGGACTGCAGAGCTGTAGGAACCAGAAGCCAGTGCAGATAAAGCAGCAGCAGCAAGCACTGGGTGAATCAGTTCATTCCTTCCTTGACTGCTCTCACTCCCTGACTCCTGTCCCTTGGAAATAAGTGGCTGAGAGCCATTCCAGAGACCCATGTGGCCACACGCTGCCCTCCTGCTCCTCCTAGTGGATCACTGACACAAGCTGAGCTCATGGCTGTCTCCTTCCACCCCAGGGTTTGAGGGATTTGGGGAGTGTGATGGATGGAGTCTCTTGGAACAAGGCAGTTCCCTATGTCCAGCATGTGGATTTTGCAAACCTAGGTGTAATGACTGTCAGATGTCAGCAGGGTCTGCATTTCTCTGCTCAGCTTCTGACAGTTCAAATTTGCCTCATCCCTAAAACCCCAGGCGTGACCTACCAGCTGCCAGGTTTGGGACACATCCAAGCACTGGACAGCCAGCCCCATGCAAAATCTCTGTGGGGACATGGGGAGGTCATTGGCTTGGACACCCTCAGCCCCATGCCATGAATACTCCTTGAATGTGGGAAAGTTCATATTCACATTTTTCTTCTACCCACTGTAATTGACTCTTGAGCTTTGGTATATTTTATAGAACCTGAAAATAGTCAACCTGAAACAATTCTCAGCAGGAGCTATCACACAATCTGTAGTCCAGTGATGTGCCCGATCTTGGGAGAGAAGTCTGAGTTAAAATCACTGCTTCAAATCGGGATGTTTCTTGGCCAGTAAATATTCCATCACCAGTGTAAGGTGCATGAACAGAAGTTTGAAAATGTTCCAAACTACTCAGAAGATAACTCCAGATCTCAGTGAGCAGTTCCCTTCAGAGCCAGCCTGGAGTGAGGGAAATCAGCATTCCAAAGGCTCTCTGACTGGATAAGCAGCATAAGTGAGATGCCTGCCTGGGGGCTTGGACTGAGTTTAGGGAAATAAGTGCTGAACCTGGCTGTGTTGGGCACTGATCTCTCATGAACAGAGAGCTCTGAGGGCCTTTTCCTAGTGCCTGCTGATGGTGTTCCTTGTACCCTGCGCTCTGCAGAAGGAGCTCAGCCGGCCCCAGTATAGGCAGGATGGACCAAACACTGTGTTAAAAAGACTTTGTGTCACTTCCAGGCTGGTTCTGGCAGTTTAAATAACTGCTGTGAGAGGCCAGAGCTGTGAGGAGGCCATGTCTGAGCTGTTTGTGGCAGCTTCAGCTTGAAGCAAAACCATTTGGACTCAGAATCATAGAGTGGCTTGGGTTGGAAGGACCTTAAAGATCTCCTTCCAAGCCCCAGACTGAATAATCTTAAAGGTCTTTTCCAAACTAAACAATTCTATGAATCTGGTGATCCCAACACTCCTTGATTCTGTAAATCTGCCAAGTAGTGGGGTTTTTTTGTTTTCCTCCTAATCCTGTTTTTTTTGTCTTCTGTTTTCCTTTCTTTGCCATCCAAAACCCAGATGAGCTTAGGACAAAGAGCAAAGCTGACCTGCACACCTGAGATGGCCTATGGAGCCACAGGCCACCCTGGGGTCATACCTCCCAATGCCACCCTCCTCTTTGACGTGGAGCTTCTTAGGTTAGAGTGAACCTTCCCGAGGGAGTTGGCTGGAGACATCTGTTAATAACCATCCGTTCCTTCCCCCCTCGCCAGTGGCGGGAGGAATCTTCACTGGAATCCCGACCTTCCCTGCTCGAGCTGTCCCGTCAGTAGCGCCTGACGCTTGGTTTCCTCTGCCTTCCTTCTCTTTTATAACTTTGTGGTGTCCGTATTTGCCTTTTATTAGAAGCTTTGCTCTGAGGAAAAATGTCTCCCGGTGTAACATTTTCGAGTTGTACATTTTATTTAATTTGCATGTACGAAGAATTCACGGTGATGACTGAAAGTATATATAAATATAAATATATATATGTATATTCCTTATTGAAAAAACCACTGCCTTACTGTACACTTAAACCAAGAAAAAATAAAAACCACAAAAGGTGCTCAAACAAAAAAATCCAATGTACACCTTGTACATGAACGGGCATTAGCCAAACAGAGTTACCTGCGCTGCCACTTTTCTCAACTTGTACGTTCTGCTTGCTGCTGTTTTAAAAAATACTGTCTCATTTAAGAATTATAAGTATATATATAAAACAATAAAATCTTGATACTTTACAGTTTCTCTGCCTGTTTTTCTCTTCTGGCCACCAGGATGATTTTTGCTGTACAAGAAGTTCTTCAGTCATCAACCCATTTTTTATTAGTTGTTCCTCTTACATGAAGTACATGTAGCTCCATGCACTGCTTCTATTAGAGATGGCCCAGTGGAAGGTCTCTGTGGGACCAGAGGTACATGCAAGTAAGGGCTACTGGGACAAAGAGGCTTCCTGACTTGTCAGCACCCTTCAGGTACTGGAAGGCCACAATTAGGTCACCCCAAAGCTTCTCTTTCCCAGGCTGAACAATCCCAGTTCTCCCAGCCTTTCCTCGTGGGAGAGGTGCTCCATCCCTCTGATCATCCTGGTGTCCTACCTCTGAACTAGGTCCAACAGGTCCACATCCTCCCTGTGCCAGGAACCCCAGAGCTGGACACAGCACTGCAGGTGGGTCTCACCAGAGACCAGCACCTGGTTTGGGCCCTTTCCTGAACGCCCCAACAGCGAATGGCGATGCCAAGGATTGTGTGAGTGACCCTGGAATGGCCCTGTGGTCCCTCCATCCCCTCTTGGCCTTGCTGTTTGGGAGCTTCTGCTGCATCTGAGGCAACAGGCAGGGCATGGCTCTGCCCTTCTGAGTTTCTTCCCAGGGAAACCACGTTCCTGCTGGGCTCCAAGAGCTGATCATACTTGATGTTACCACCTCTATCTGCAGAGCTGCTGCTGTGCTCTTCCCCTCTGCCTTCCTCACAGTACAACCAGCCATTACCAGCTCCGTAAAATCCTTATTACAACCGGCTGATGAAGCTCTCCCTCATCGCCTCCTCTCTGCAGAGACCTTGGTTGGAAACAGGGATTATTACATTTTTCATGCCAATTTCATTAAAAAGAAGAAATCTGAAAGGAAAACTAATTGTGCTTTGTGATACTTAGGGAAATTAAGTCTTCAAGGAAATGTGATCTTCAGCTCTTTATTCGACTGCAACTGCGTTAATTTATTTAATTGTATCATCGATCACCACAGTACATATAATTATTACCCCTATATAATAGATTGGAAAAAATTTACTGTCATTGCCTGTGTAATCAGATATACTCTTGTTACTAATTTCTAAACAGCATCAATGGAAAAAAAAAATGACCTTCCAGTCTTAATTTCATGTCCTACTTCCTGAAAAATTAAACGGGAAGTGAGCACACACAAAATCAGCACAGATGCAGAGTGCCAAGGCTGGTAACATCTGCTTTATTTACTGCCCCTCTGCCATTCATGAGCTGAACTCATTTCCCTGTTCTTTGATATTACATTTCAAACAAAATCTTGAGCAGATCTCATCAAAACAGTCCTCCGGGCATTCCATTTCTATTCCCCCTGTCTTGCAGGTACAAATTATTATTTCATTTTACATGTGCAGGGACATTGAAAGCCCTGAACAGGCACTGGAAGAAAAACTATGAAATGGAATATTTAATGAAAGGCGGCAGCTGAGCTCTCAGAGAAATCAAAAGCTGCTGATCTTGAGGATTCATTGAAGGAATTTTTATTAATCTTATTACCCTGAAGAATTGCTTTTTATATGTGTTTTTCAAACAGCATCAAATCCTCATCAAAACAGACACTGCAGTGCAAGCACCATGCTCTCTTGCTATTGACAGAAGCAATGTGGTATTTGCATATGATTTAAAACAAGGCTGGCAGCACCCAGCACCATTATTGGCACTCAGGTATTTATTATCAGAGTTCATTATTTATTAGAACTATAAATCCAGCATGGCAACAAGCACCTCCAGTTCCCATTACAGCAAGGAGCCTTCTCAATGCCCAGCAGTTGGTGTAAATGAGTTCAGTTATCCAAGTGTTTGGTACATGGATGTGTACATATATACAGGGCACATGCAAATATATATATTTATATATGTAAAAGATATATATTTGGGAGCAGAGCAGTTTGTAGCCCTTGAAAAGCTGTGGATGCTCACATAGAAGAAAATTCCCCAGTAGGATTTCATTAATTTTAACATTTTTAATACAATCTGGTTCTTGCCTGAGAACTCTTGGTCTGTGTTAATCTGATAGGCAGGACCTGGCAGCCAGGCTGGCCATGGAGAGACTGCTCACCTAACCCAGCTTCCCAGCTCCAGGTCTCCCAGTGCCTGTTCCTGACCTCAGCCAGGGTTACCGCGGCCTGCAAGGCTCCTTGCTGCAAAATGCAGCATCAGTTTTAAGGGAAGGATGCAGGGATGGAGTGATCAAAGACCAAGAGTGGCTCTGGCTCACATCCCCAATGCCTGTGTGCAAGGGCAGATCTGCTCCAGTGGGATGCTCCTGGTCAGGCACAGAATGGGACTTCAAGCACCCACCCAAAGCTGAACTCACACCTGAGCCATCGTGGCTGCCTTCCCCCAGAGCTGGCTTGGTGCTCACTCTGCATCAGCCATTACTGAACTTTTCTTTGTAGCACCTGATTTATTAATTTGTAATAGCTTCTTTAAGGAACAAAGAAAATAGGACCATTCAGTGCAAAATGACAAGTGTTTAGTTTGTCATTGGTTCCATATGGTAAATGTGAGTATTGCTGTGAGCCCCTTCCAGCTGCCAAACGAGGTGCACAGACAGCACAGGGCAGCTGCCAGGGATCTCCTCCAGGTGAGGTCTGGGCATTGTTCCCACAGCTGGGCACTCTCCCATCACTTGTGACACACAGGGACATCCCTGTACCCACAGAGACGGACGGGCCACAGCTCCTACCTGCATCAAACACTCGGGTGATGAATGACTCCCTTCTAACAGGACAGGTTACGTGCAGGAGGAGCGCAGCATAAAGTGAGCCTTGATGGAAAAAAAGCAAAATATGCAGACATTTATTTTTTCACCAAATGTACACAGCATTGTTCCTCAAGGGACAGATTCCAACAAAAATCTAATTTCAGAAAATGGGAGCATTCCTTTATGACAGTACAATGTACTGAAAAACAAAACTGAATTACAAATCTCAGGCAAAGTATGTTTGCATCTGCCCTGGTTCTGCACTGGCTGGAAGTTGTCTGGTCAGGGAGTGGAATATCACATCCATGCAAACAAATCCTCCCAAGGCAGGATACTACCCATGTTCACACTACTTCAGCTGGTTCAGAACACAGGCAGAGGTTTTTCTTTCCCAATTCCAAAAGATACTGGTTATGCACGCTCTGGATCACGTTCATCTTTATACACAGGACATGAGTACTAAAAAAAGAGCCAAAAAAAGAGTAAATTTGTTTTTCCTCCACCAGATGCTACACCTAAAAATGTATGTACAGAAAATGTGTTACAGTTCAACCATGCCAAGTAGCAAACAATCGCACTACAGGTATCAAAATGAAAACTTTCATCTACTGCCTCATTTTGGTCATGTGTTCTTCAATTCACACCAAGTCCTCAGTCCAAACCTGGGACACACAACAAAGCCCCCATACACTTTTTTTTTTTTGTACTGTGAGCGCTGGGTTGTTCCACTGCAGCTGATCAGAGCTGGCACCATCACTGGGAACAAGGTACTTGGTCTGGAGTCCCCTTATCAGCTGGATCCTTTTAAAAGGCCGTTCATCTTCTACAGTTTGTGAAAGAAACTTCGTTGCAAACGTGAGCTTTGGCTTCCTTTGTTCAGTCAAACACAGAACCTCCTTGGTCTCTTCCTGAAAGCTCCTGCTCCAAACAGGTCAGTGCAGCCTTTACCAGGTCACCCTCACTACAGAGAAGGCATGTCGCCTTGGGGGATTTAATATTAAAGCAGATCTCCTGGTGTTCTACATTTATTTAATTCTAATCTGAAGATATAATGACTCATATTGCATCTTATCAAATTTATAAGAGAAAAAACTACACTTTGTTAAGAATTCCTATGTTTAGGCCAAGAACTCAACGGCAGCGCTTGAAAAGAGTTTTCCAAAAAAGATCAGTTTATTTTGGTGGGTCTGTGTTAATTCCATATTTTTCCTTGAGAAGCTTAAGCTGTTCTTCTTTCTTCTTTGTGTCCATCTTTTGGAATGCCTGTAATTAGGAAAATAAAAGACATCAGAAGACAAAAGAAGTCTCCCATCTTATGACAAGTTATTTCCCTGTATCACCAACATCCCTGAGAACTCCATCACCATCACACACACACAGAGCGCTGTTTGATTCTTGCCCTGGAGAATGTCACAGGACTCTGGATGCCATCCGTGGCAGGGAGGGCTTTGAGAACTGGAGACTTTTTACCCATAAGCAAGATCTCACCTCCTGCTGCAGCTGTGCAGTTGTGGAGCCTCTGCACCATTTTCTCCAGAGTACACCCCTCACAAACAAGTTTTTCACACCCTTTGTCCAAAGGTACCTTTTCTGCACACAAGTCACCAAGTAAAGGTGAAACGGATCATGTATCCCATTCACTCCCTCTAACAGTGTGGATTTTATTTCTTCAAAATACCCACGCAATTGTGTTTACAAACTGACGTTGGGGTTGTTTTTTTGTGCCAGCTGTGTTCAGAGGTGACTTCCCCAGCCCAGGTGCACGTACCCTGTTTGCGTTGTAGTACAGAACCACGAGGTATCTGTTGCACACGTTGAACCCTGACAGGTGGTCACAGGCGTTCTTGGCATCGAAGATGTCCTCGTAGACCACATAGGCTGTTCCTCTGGTCTCAGGGGTATTTCCACTGCAGGGCAAGGTCAGGTTCAAGGTTACACAAAATGAACAAGAAATAGTTTATTTATTTCACAGTGACTGAGATTAGCTGAACTCATGCAACTTCACTAGAAACAATTTGTTATTTTTTCTAGGTATTAAACTACGTTCCTGCTTTCCACACCAAACAGTTCAGAGCCAGAGACAACAGGTAAATGTGCTGTATTTTGCTCCATAAGGGAAATGCATCTCTCCACAACAGCTATCAGAAGCTTTTGTCAGGGCTGTCATATGTCTGGAAGTAATGTAAGTCTTTATTATAGCAATTAGCTTTTATTTAATATTACAAGACCTGGCTGTCAGTTAGTGGCTGTCTGGATCAGATGTGGCCCTAGGATAGAACAGGGCTCCTGGCATATCACAAAGTCAATTTAAGAGATTCAGAACTACCCTGCTGGTGCAAGCCCACTACCAAGGCACAGCCACCACCCACGGGAGCACCAGTTCCATGCCCTTTGCCTGAGGGACGAGACACATGTCTGGGCACGTAACAGTAATGAGCCCAGAAGGGCTGCAGAGTTTACAGATCCCAAAGGTCTCGACTAAAAGACACCTACAGAGACTTAGAACAACTGTCTCTAAGGTGCTTCTGAGAACTCCCGAGGACAAATGGTATCACACTGGGGTGTGTGCAAAAATGAGGAGGAGAATGGGATAAAAACTGCACAAAGCACAAAAGCCTTTACAAAGGGGCTTACACGCTATGCCTTGTCACTGATGATGTTGGGATTCATGTGGGAAGTAGTGTTAATTAGTAGTTCTGAACAAATCACTGGATGCACAAACTAGCATGCTGCTCCAATGGAAAACTCTCAGTACGTCCTAATTCTTTGTGTCCCACTGTCATGCTGTTCCAGCCCACATGTTTTCAGAAAACTTAAGTACTGGCTCTTCTTTATGCTCATTAGCAAAGAATTCCACCTATTTAGCCAGGCGGTGTTTACACTGCCCCTTGTTCCTTCAGCCACCTCTCCAGTCTGCACTTCTCTGCACGAGAAGGGTCTGTCCAGTGTCACTTCCCAGCATGGCACCAGCAGCACGTGTCCCCTTGGTGGCCTTTGCTCACTGAGGGCAACTCTGGAAAACCCACTTTACACAATAAACACTCAAACAGGCTGCCCAAGGAAGCTGTGGATGCTTCATCCTTAGAAGTGTTGGATGGGGCTCAGAGCAACCCGGGATAGTGGAAGGTGTCCTTGCCCATGGCAGGGGGTTGGAATGAGATGGTCTTTAAGGTCCCTTCCGACACCAACCCTCCTGTGATGATCAAAGCTCCGGTCCTCAGCATTGGAACTAACCAGGAGAAGAACCTCAGAGCTGCTGCAGACGTGTGCAACCTCCATGCGTTTCAGAACCAAAGGCACAGTCACATCTCCACTATCCAGACCCGGTATGGCTCAAGGACATCCTGCCTGTGGCACACAGGGGTTGCTGCTGGTATTTGTTTCTAGTTCACAGGTCCAGCGAGAGCAACATCTCTGTTTTCCCACTGGTTAATTATTGGATACTCATAAAACACAAAAACTGTTTGTGCTCAGCTTCTGCCTTTCCTGTTTTTACCCCAAGTCAAGGTAAAACCTCAGCCGTATTTGAAACTTACTTAAGCAAACGAGTCTCACATATTTTATCAACTTCCCCAAGTTCATTTGAAATTTAAGCTCCTTCTCCCCACCTCCCAGCAGAATCATTTTCTAACAAATTAATTTGTTAAGAGCATCATCACATCCCCCTCAGGCACGCTGCTCCAGGGCATTGAACCTTTCCAGCTGTGAAACCCAGCGGTCACCACTGCGGCAGGAACACTGACACTGGAGCACGGGAAACCCTTCACGGTCCAAAGAAACTGGAAATACTCACACTCTGATCTGCCGAATGGGCCCGTACTTCCCAAAAATGTCGTACATCTCCTCGGCCGTGATTTTGTACGGCAGGTTCCTGATGTACAGGATCCGGTTGACCTCCGGAGGGAGCCGGATCTGATGGGGGAAGGACAGGCGGTGTGTTAGACCCAAGGCACGTATTACAAACCTTAAACCCAGCAGCCTACGGGCTAAATCATGGAATCACTGAACCACGGAATGGCTGGGGCTGGAGGGGGCCTTAAACATCACCCAGTTCCACCCCCCTGCCGGGTTCCCGTCAGAGCAACGGGGTGCCTGAAGCGGGACGAAACCGGAGGCCAGCCCGACAGGGAAGGGACAGGGCAGGGCACTCACGTTGGCTCGTTTGGCTGCTTGCATCGCCATGGCGGCGGGCGGTGGGTGGGGGCCGCGGCCTGGGACAGAAACACCGGCGGGGAAGGAGCGTGGAGCGGAGACAGCGGCAGAGACCGAGCCTGGAGCGGAGACAGCGGCGGGGACCGAGCCTGGAGCGGAGACAGCGGCGGGGACCGGGAGCGACGGCCAGGAGACCCGGATCTATCCCGGCGTGCACCGCGCGCCCCCTCACGGAACCGGATCTATCCCGGCGTGCACCGCGCG
>VWZT01006819.1:473121-492928 GCA_013397055.1 Pachycephala philippinensis
TTGGAGCAGAAGCGGCAGGATGGCCGCAGTGCAGCCCCCGCAGTGACTGTCCCACAGCAGCTACTGCAGCGGCCCTTTCTTGAAGCAGACGGGAATTTCGATGACGATTTTGCCGATGTTCTTGTTTTCCTCCATAACCCTGTGTGCCTCAGCGATGGCGTGCAGGGGGTAAACGCTGTCCACGAGGGGCTGGAGACGCGCGGAGGGCCCTCCGGAAAAATGGGGCAGCACCTCCTCCGTGAAGGCTCTCACCAGCCGCTCCTTGTACTGGGGAAAAAAAACACCTTCAAGGTTATTTCCAATCATTTCACTGGCTGAGGTGTCTCTGAGCACGGCGTTTAAAATGTACAAAGCCCTCAAGGAGACACCTTCTGACATTCTCACAGTAAAATGGAGATAAAAAACACCTGACAGGTCTAAATTACAAACAAGAAGAAAGCTTTTAGGTTTATTACATCTTGATTTAATGAAATTCACCAAAGCAAGTGGTGTAAACTCAGTGCAGAACCATTTAAATCAAACTGAAAAACTTCTCATAAATACTCTGTCTTAAACCATGCACAGAATCTACCCTAGTGCTCTGCACTGCATGTCTTTTACCATCATATCTGAGAATTTTCCACAAAAAGTGAGTTTTACTTCATAACTGGGCATCCAAATGGCCTTGGTTTCTACTTTGAAAAGTGACCTAATAGAGATTTTTATTTTCCCCGCCTCAGACTTGATCGAGTTGCCCAATCACTGGAGCGTTATTTCTTCTTAGGCCAAATATCTAAATTATGGTACTCATGAAGCACATTAAGAAATCCTAGGTGTCATTACTCTCATTCAGGGAGGAATTTGATAAAAATAGGAAAAGGACATTATAACTTAATTTTGTGACATTTTCCAAAGTAATAGTTCAAGGTGGGGCTTTTTTGGCAAGAACGTGTTTAACACTGGTTTTAAGAGAAAGCTCTCAAAACTATCAATGATTTTAAGATCAAACTGCATGCACTGCTGATAGCCACTACTTGCCTCCTTGTCTCGGGACCGTAACAGGCTGGTGTGGATGCTGGCTCTTTTGGAAAGCAGCCTTCCCAGCAAATCCCCATGGACTTCACCTCCACTCAGCAGTCCATAAATAATCCACCGGCCATCAGTATTCAGACAGCTGAGATTCTTCCCCCAGTATGAGCCACCAACACAATCTAAAATAATATCTACTCCAGAACCTCAAGCAGAAACAGAAGAGATTTCAGCAATGAAGTCAAGCTGCATTAAGTGTAGGATAATTTCAGGCAAAACTAAAACCTTGTTATTTATAGGTGTATTGCAGAATCAACCCTGAGATTCTTATTTAAATCTTTCTGCTGAAATTAGGAATTGGCACGGTGATCTGTAAGGAATTACAGAATCAGGCACAAAAAAAAGAATCATCAATTACCCATAAGCAGACTCAGGCATAAACCACCCCAAAAGCTTAGAAAAGCTACATTTTTCTAGCTGTTCGATAATTAAGTGTGGTGAGGCCCTGGCACAGGTTGCCCAGAGAAGCTGTGGATTCCCATCCCTGGAAATGTTCAAGGCCAGGTTGGATGGGGCTCTGAGCAATCTGGCCTAGTGGGAGGTGTTCTTGCCCATGGCAGGGGGTTGGAACAGGATGATCTTTAAGGTCCTTTCCAACCCAGGCCATTCTATGATTCTGTGATGATTCAAACACAAAGTGGGAGGATTTGGTCCCACAGTTCCTTGGGGAAGCAGCAATAACAAGGCACAATATTTATGCCCCAAATGAACACAGACAAAGAGAGCCCATGCAGAAAACACCACAATTAAACAAAGGAAAGGCCATTCTGGGCTGAATGGGATGTCAGGTTGTGCTAACAGGGTCACTACTGTCTGCTCCCTCACCAAGAGACAGCTGACACTGAGTGTATGTGCACACATTGCGAGGTTCATTCACACTTTCACAGAGAGGTTTTTACCTTGGGTGAACTCCAAGACCTTTTCACTGAAGTCTTCAGTCTTGTAGTTGAACCCTGCAGCTGCCCCAGCGTTTGCTGTTGCTTCCAGTTTCTCCTGAGTTCCTGCTGTCACAATGGGAATAGCCTTTGCCAGTCTCACCAGTTGAATGGCTGCTATTCCAACCCCGCTGGCTCCAGCGTGGATCAGCACTCTCTCACCCTCCTGTACTTTACCTGGAGGAGGGCATAAGGAAAGTGGTCACCTTTTGGGCATCACCTTTGGATTAAAATATGAACAGTCTGGAAGATACTGAAGAGGAGGTTGAAAGAGATGCCCTTGATTGGGCTTTGTTTACATCTTCATAGCCTTCATAAAAGAGACAAATCCAGAAGTAGCAGAGGTCGCAGTGTGCTGACAGGACATCATTTAACCAGCTTCAGTGGAAGGACTTTGTCTAGGCCCTGTGCAGTTCTGGGCATCTGTGACCAAGATGCTTAAGTGAGTGCAGTCACAGCCTTTTTATACCATCAGTAGAAAACACACTTGGAGGATGTTCACACTCAGAAATCAGGCACTCAGCAATGGAGAAATACCAGAAATGCTGGCTAACATTAAGGACCAGTCCTGCCAATCATTTTACCATCTGTCAGTTACATTAATTTGTGTTCCACCGACTGCTACTGAAAGTGACGCACCAAGTAGCCTCCCACTGATCCCTAGGAAACAACACTTCTCAAAGCAAGTCTGCAGGGAAGTTATGTTTGGAACTTTTGTTCCTTATTGGATCTTTTAGATGCTACTGCTGAAGAGTGTAGAAGAAGGATATTTCTCATCTGAGGAAAATCCTGCCAAGTGCTACTGTTTATTACCTTGGCAGCACATTTTTAAAATTAAGAGTGTGGGCTTCTGTCTGTTTTAACCAGCTCAGAGTGGATTTTACCTACAAGTAATATCTCTGTTAAACAAGGTACAAGATGTTGCCTACTGTAGATCCACAAGCAATTAGTGATAAAGTTCATGATATGGTCATGCATGCAGTGAAGCCAAATCCTTAGAAATAAGATATGTTTTCAGGTGTGTGGAGAACATGGGAATGATTTCAGGATTTAGGCTTAATGGAAGGTGTCCCTGTCCATGGCAGGGGGGTGGAATTATATGATCTTTAAGATCCTTTTCAACACAAACCATTCAGTGATTCAAGCTGAAAAATACAGACGAAAAGAAACCTGACTATCTTACCAGATCCCTCCTTGTAAATATGCAATCAGCAGGGTAGGCTGGCACTGGGGAGAGGTGGTCAAGATTCAAGGATTTGTGTCTGGCATACCGGATTCTGACCCACAGGAACAAAGTGACAGAGAAAAGGTTCTTTGAAGGCAAACAACATTCAGATGGAGGCAACAAAGAGAGGATTTTGTAACAGAAAGGAAGATGAGCTGTTTTGGTGGGGTAAATGTGCCTCTCACCTACAAAATGGAGCAGCTGAAATGCTGTTAGCCAGGCTTCGGGAATGGCTGCAGCCTGAGTAAAAGTCATATCTTTGGGAATTGGCATCAGGAGGCCTTCGGGCACCGTCACGTACTGTGCCTGGCCTCCCCCGGAGAGCAGAGCCATCACTGCATCACCGACCTTCCACCGGCCCGAGCAGCCAGGGCCCAGCCCAGCCACGCTCCCAGCTGCTTCTAGGCCTAGAATATCACTTGCTCCTTTGGGGGGAGGGTACTTCCCTCTCCTCTAAAATTAAAAAAAAAAAAAGAAGGTAAGGAAGGAAAAGCCAAACATCAATGAGTGTAATGACCTGCAATATTTTATTCACATGTCTCCAGCCTAAATTCCTATTTGTTTCATCCTGATTTTGCACTGTGCGAATGTTGTGGTAATTTGAGGATATTCTATCCTCTGGAAACACTTGTTGCTTCCTAAGTATTACTCTTCCTAAGTTTTATTCTTAAAATAAGAATAAATTGAAATATTTGTGAGTCCCCTTTGTCCAGGCCAATCCCTGCTGTGGAGGTACTGTGGTCTCCATTTGCAGAGCGTGGCTTGCAGCTCAAAATAATAATTTGAATGTGAATTTGAATAATTTTCTCCCACTGCAACTGTGCCGTTGGAACATTTCCTTTTCATCTCAAATGCCCAGAAAAGGGTCTAAGATCTAGAAAGACCAGTGCTTTGGTTTTACATTTTTTGTTGAAAGGCAGCTGCCTTTCCACGCCAGCTCAGCACTACACTGCCTCAGATAAAAAATATCTGCTGAATCAACAAACATCTCTTCTTTCAGCCCTATGAACTCTCCCATCCAAATGCTCACCGGGTCCAAACTCTTTTAGCTCATCAGATCTGTCAAGACTTCACAGAGGGGCTTGAAAAATCTGTGTTGTTTTTAGGTGCATAAATCTGCTTAACACACACATACCTGGAGTAAATCGGCCCTATTCAGAGCACTGGCAGAGACCTTCACAAGAATTTCTCCTTCTCCTGGATCTGGTTTCATCACTTCTTTCATATAGAGGTTTTCTGGGCCTCCTGGGCAATCAAAATAGGCTGCAAACATTTTCTCTAAAAACAAAACAAAACAAAACAAAACAAAACAAAACTGAAAAAACCTTCCATGAATGCAGGCACATTTATGTGCAGTGGAAAAAATCTCAGTAATGAAAGGTAACAAATGGTTTTAAAAATTCCTATTTATTTCCCTTGCCTCAGGAGGTGATTCCTGTGTGCCTGATTTGCTGTGGTACAGGATCTCACTGCTGCTGGAGCCTTTCAGATACCTCCTCAGATGCTATTCCTGGGATCTTTTTGGCACCAGCAGCTGTTGAGGTGGGCTGAGCTCTCAAGCCTCCTCCTTCCTGGTAAAATCAAATGTGGAACAGTCTTCTCTCTGCTCCCTGGGTACTGGGTGGAAGGAGATGAGAAGGAGACAGAATCACAATGGGAACAACTGTGTTACTTCCCGAGAGCTGGTACTGCACTGAATGCAGCACAGGATGGGCTGCAGGCCAGAACCTCTCCAAGTAACCAGAACTGAGTAACAGACCGCCCTGCCCTCTGTAAAAATCACCGGTGTCTGCACAGAGCAAGCTAAGTGCATACCTAATTACTTGTGGGAAGACTGCAAATGTGGAGTGACAAACAACTTGAAACCCCAGGGATGGCAATCCCCACAGGGTGGTGCTCTGCGGCTGTTTTATGGTGAATAAGCACTTCCAATTATTTGTATAAAATGTAGTTTAAAGGCTTTTCTTTCTGAGTCTGGCTGTCTGTTCGTTTTCAGATGAACCATTTAATCCAGTCCCACAGAATTTGCCTGTATCAGCAATAAAATTCACGGGGAAGCCAACCTGATACTGCCCCATAACAGTTGTGTCTGCTGTTTGAACTGGTTCCAAACTTAGTCAATTAAAAATAAGATTTGAAAGAAGCTTTTGTCCCTCCCCCATCAGAATTCATTAACCTGCTTTTTTATAAATTATTGTCATTGTTGCTAGAAGCAGGCCCACAAAAATGTAAAAAAAAAAACCACCCAAACCAAACAAAAAAACCCGAGAGGACCTGAATATTTACATTACTCTGAAATGCACAGAAAACCACAGGAACTGAAACACAAGTTTCCAACCATTTCAAGCTCTCAGATCTGCCAGCAGTGGCCGAAAACAATAATTTTAAGAAGCTGTGTGGCTCCCGAGCACACTCCCGAGCTCACCTTTTTCCTGTAAAGGAGGAGGGACGCTCTGCGCCCCGGAACAAACCCAGCGTGTCCTCGGGAGCAGAGTCCGATCCCAGCTCCTCCTCTCCCAGCTCTGCCCTTGCACTCGGCTACTCCCCAGCAGGTCAAGGGGAGGAACAGGGCGAGGCTGTTTTACTTTGGAGTGACAGATATGAGTCAGAAATATTAGCAGGGCTCACCATTATTTCTACGAGCGCCCTGGATTATTCCACGGGTTGGCACAGAAATCTGCTTTCCCGCCTGGCCCTGCAGCAGAGATCAGCCGCCGCCCCATCCGTCACACGGGGAAGCTTGGCCCACTGCCCGTGGCTGTGCCCGTGTGTGTGTGATGGGGTGTGCTCCAGCTGAGCAGATGCTTTGATTTCAGAACTCTGAGTGTCTCGGACTCTATTTGCTCCACTGGCACTGAAGGTGTGGGAGCTGTGCCAGCCCTGATGCCATAAACTCGCTGGGGAGGCTGCCCTGGGCTCAATTCCTGGGGGACAGCGGCATTCAGAGCTCGCTGGTTCACATCTGCCAGCTCTCTGCCTTTCTACCTGATGGTTTGGCATCGGAATCAGTAATGTTCTAAAAGCCTGATGCCATCTCCATGAGCTTTGCAGAAGGATCAGATCACACCTTTCTCTGTGTCCTAGTCACCAGCTCTTGGGGGTTTGAGCTGTCAGGGAATAAAACTGACACTTCAGACTTTTCAAAAATGGTTACTCATATGTGTAGGATTTTTCTGTGGATTTTTTTTCCAGTAACAATGAGATTTTTGGATTCGTGCTTTTAAACTCTTCTTTGAAACTGAGCAAATTTAGAATCAAGTATAGCTAAAAATCCTTTTGTTCTCACGTGACTCAAAGAGCTAATAATTGATGTGTTTCTGAAGATGAAAAGATCATGAAGCCTGGTCTACAGTACACACAGCCTGATTCCGTCCCCATAGTGACGTGTCCCTCCTCCACTGTCCCCAGAGAACTTTGCAACCCACTGCAGTTTAAAATAGCTTTCTATTGCAGTCATTGACAATGCAAATTCACATGATAAAAATATATTTTATTATTCAAAGATGTACAGGACAGCCTGAAAATGTGTTAATGTAGCAGTTTCCTTTGTCCCTTGGGTCTGTGGTGCCCTGCATAGCTGTAATGCCATTAGAGAACTTACTTTGCTTAGTAAGATTAATAATTATGTATCTGGAAACAGGCTAAAAGACAGCATTAGAAAGATAAAGCAGAGCATCTTAAACCAAATATTGAACACATCACTTTCAATTCAGTTAAGAAACTTGGAGGGCAGATGCATAGGGTAGTCCTTTTATGAGCAGCAAGCCCACAAGTATCCTTGAAAGAACTGAAGGGAACTCAGCAGCTGGAATGCTGTAAAGCAGCAGTTTCTTGTTTAACTTTAAAGTTTCAAACTTCTATACTTTATTTCCTAATGAGCACTCTTGAGGTTGATGAAGTCCAAGTTTTATGCTGATTCAGCTACCTTTCTCTCTAAAGTAGTCTGCTATAGTAACACAAGGACATAAATTTTAAAAAAAAATCAATGATTATAAAAGTCATATATAGAATTGCTATAATGGAGATGCTTTTTTCCAAGTTCCAATCCCCCTCACACTATACTGCACTCAAATGACGACAGTGCTATTTCTATCTGAAAATTTAAAATACTAATACCTATACTCATGAAGTATTAGCTGTTCTAAAGAATAAACACTGAGCACTTCAAATAATTTTCAGAAATTTCTTGTAACATGCATAGAAAAGTTACTTCTCTCCCCTCCCCNAAAAAAAGTTTCTTCCTCCCCCCCCCCCCCCCCCCCCAAAGAAATCATCCAGGACAGCAGGGGTAAACCCCAGAGAATATCTACTGCAAATCTGGCCCTGGAAAAACTTTGCATTAGGAACTTTTCTAGGAACAGTGGCCAGTTATGAACAATGTGACTATTTGCAAGAACAAATAATGTGTGGATATTGTTACAGGATTTTGAAAGTGTTGGCATTTTTTGCAGTCTTCCAGGTTTACACTTTCTGCCTTCCTCCCGTAGCAGGAAAAAAAAAAGCTCATATCAAATATGATGTGACTCCTGAATTTATTACTGAGCCAGCAAGGCAGACTTGGGGCTAAATAACACAGTGGCACCTTTTGGACCTGCTCCAGCTCTGTGTGTAGTCCTGCAGAAAATAATAGCATAGAGCTAGTCTGAGGTTAGCTTAAAGGGGAAGGCCTAGTTGTTAGATTTAATAAATTTCATTCCCCAAGGCTCAGCATCGGGACCAGCTCTGTGTAATGTCTTTATTGATGGTTTGGGTGAGGGGACTAAGCGCGCCCTCAGTAGGTTCCCAGACAGCACCAGTTTGGGCTTGAGTGCTGCTCTGCTGGAGAGTGGGAAGGCTCTGCAGAGGGATCTGGACAGGCTGGATCAATGGGCCGAGGTCAGTTGTTCGAGGTTCAACCAGGCCAAGTGCTGGGTCCTGCCCTTGGGTCACAACAACCCCTGCAGTGCCACAGGCTGGGGGCAGAGTGGCTGGAAAGCTGCCTGGTGGAAAAGGAGCTGGGGGTGCTGGTGACAGCAGCTGAACATGAGCCAGGTGTGCCCAGGTGGGCAAGAAGGCCAATGGCACCTGGGCTGTACCAGCAATGGTGTGGCCAGAGGGACCAGGGCAGTGACCCTCCCCCTGTGCTGGGCATTGCTGAGGCCACACCTCGAGTGCTGTGTCCAGTTCTGGGGCCCTCAGTTCAGGAAGGACACTGAGGGGCTGGACGTGTCCAGAGAAGGGAACGGAGCTGGGGAAGGGTCTGGAGCACAAGTCTGATAAGGAGCAGCTGAAGGAGCTGGGAGTGTTTAACCTGGAGAAAAGGAGGCTCAGGGGGGAACTTTCCACTCTCTACAGCTCCGTGACAGGAGGGTGCAGCCAGGTGGGGGTAGGGCTCTTCTCTCAAGTTGCAAGTGATAGAACAAGACGAAACAACCTCAAGTTGCAAAAGAGGAGGTTCAGATTGGATAATAGGAACAATTTCTTCACCAAAAGGGTTGGGAAGCACTGGAACAGGCTGCCCAGGGCAGTGGTGGAGTCACCATCCCTGGAGGTATTTAAAAGACGTGTAAACGTGGCACTGATGGACATGGTTTAGTGCTGGGCTTGGTAGTGCTGGGTTAATGGTTGGACTTGATGATCTTTAGGTCTTTTCCAGCCTAAATGATTCTGTGGTTCTGTGAATCTGGGCACAGACAGAGCTGTCACTGGATAGAAGAATGGGCTTGTTTCATGTGCTGTATCAGTAATAGTAACTTGGTAGCTACAGGTGGTTTCACTGGCATTGTTTCTCCAGAATTAGGCAGAAAATACTTTTATATTGATTCCTGGTATTGAATCTAGATCTATGCTCTCCACAGGCATCCTGGTACAGCCACAGCTTTGGGGTTATTTCATGGGCACAGCACATTCCATTCTGCAGGTCTCAGGGCCAGAGAATGGACCTACATCCATCTGCTTTACCGGCAGAATCACTGAGCACAAAGTGGTTAAAAACTACTCCTTCAAAATGCCACTTAAAGGGCGTATTTGTTCCAAAAATCAAAGAAGTGAAATTAGCAATCACCCTTGCAAGTCAGCTGGGCTGTACGCCAGCACTGGGCTCTGAGGCTGAGAGAACAAGTGGATTTAGTATAGCGCTGTGCTCCCTGCCATTACTGCTGCTTTGTGCTCTGGGTTCACAGAGTTTCTACCTCTGCTGTCACTTCCCGGGATGCTCTTGATCTCTCACATTAAAGCCAAAGGTCGATACACAGACTTGTCTTTCCTTTATACCAATGATAACTGCATTTTCCACATACTTTTTGAGCTGACAAGGCTGTCACTCAGTAAAGCCTGCAGTTAGTTCATTTTCCTTCTGTTCTGTAAAAAGATAGATGTATAAATGTTCATTCCCCTTCCCTTTTATTTTGGAAAACATATTTTCCTCCGTGTGAAATTCAGGAGTTTCATAAGAAGAAATGTAAGGCCTCAGATAAGCAAAATGACAAAAACACATTAAAAAAAGCAAACAAACAAAACCAAAAAACACTAGAATTGAGTAGCAGGAAAATGGTCCTCTTTCCCAGAAAGGCCATAAAAGTCCAGTTACATTTTTATAGTGTAAGTATTTCTGGATTTTTTTTTCTGGCATTAAATTTTCATCTTGCTGAGGAAACAGTACACAGTGAAAACACTAAGAAATGAGATTAAACTTGCTACAACCAGATCAGAGCAGAAAGAGAGGGCTGAGGGTGTTTTCTGGGCTGGGCTTGACCCAAACCAAAAATTATTTTCTTTTTACGGGGTCAGCACTAGAATAGTGTGGAAAAATGACTGGGGAAAAATTAAAGAAAACTGGGGAAAATCTTGAGGCTAAAGTTATAGTCACATTGTCACTGAAACTACAGGAAAAACAGAAACTCTCCAACAATATCTTTTCAGTGTTAGAGAATCAAGGCATTACTTTATTCTGGCCAGGATGTGCAATAGAAATTATTTCATTCACACATGCCCGGGTTGTGCTGTGAAAATCATTCCATCACACATGGTTCTTTATTAGGCTTTTCACACGTTTATACATACAAACCTAAGGAAATTCATGTTCATTGGTCTTAAATTACACAATTCTTAGTGTTCAATCTCCTATTGGTTATTGATTCCTTCACCTTTGATGCTGATTAGGTCTCATTCTTTGGTTATCAATCTTTTCCCAGATCAGGTGTCTCCTACCGCCGCAGAGGGTGATGTTTGTTAATGCTCGTTTATCTCCTCTGTATCTTCTTGCTACTCCAAATGTGTAGATCTTAAGCTCATCAGGCCTTACCCAGTGAACAGTTTTGAAGAGAAACTGAACTTTTGAAAAGTTCCCCTCCCCCTGGGCAAAGACGAACAAACCCCTGACATTCTTGAATTCCATTTGGACATTGTGAAGCTGGAGTGATTATAGTCATGGGATGGATTAAGTGGGAAAATGGGGGAAAATTATAGAGACATCTGGGGAAAGTCTTGAGGCTAAAGTTATAGTCACATTCTAAGAGAAGGTGTAACATAGGAAATTTTAGGGTAGAATGCAGTTGCTACTTCCAGGAGGGAATGCAGTTGGCAAGCACGGAATTCATTCCATGGTAGTTCCCCATGCAGCACCCCCTGCAGCCTGAAGCAGATGCTAAGGAGGGATGAAATGGAGGGTGGAGCAGGGTGGAGACCCCGCGGCCAGGCTCTGTCCTAATCCCTGCAGGAATGGGAACTCGGTGGTACCACACAGCTGACAAACCGCACAGCAGCTGCCAACCAAAGGATGGAGGAGACGATGTCCTGTTCCTGAACCAGCAACTGTGGGGAAATCACTCTCCTCAGATGAACCCCACTCTTTATACTCTCATTGCAATGATGTCACACACCCCCATCCCAAAATTACCCACCTCCAAAGTATGACCACCCCTCCCTGAGCACATGCTCTCTGTTTTATTAACTATATCTTTGGGAGCAAAGTGAGGGAATTTTACATCAATCGGGAACAAAAGTGTGTATGACTGGAGTCCCTCAAGCTTCACCTAAGTGTAAAGAAATGGTGTAACAGTGAGTTAAGAGGGGGAGAAGTTAGGAAAGGCTCCACATAGCTTCTGGGCTCGGTTGATGGGCTGATCCTGGCTTTTCCCCTGTGGGCACACCTGTTGGGTAGGATCCCCACTCTGTGCATGCTGATTGATTATCTTGAATTTTCACTGGTGATCAGAGCCTGTCTGTGCATTGTGTCAAACTTGTTCTTGCAGTCAGTGCACTGTCAGTGACAATCTCTGCCCCGACTCTGTGACAGTCTTCTGTGATCAGTGTATGTGTAATAAAGTGTGTTCCTTAAACTGCTCAGCCTGAGTCCTTCAAGGGCGCTGGCAGACACCGGCAGTGGATAAAAATGACAAAATTAATAACATAGAGACTGAGAGCGTGGGGGATCCAGGAGGGGGTCTCTCTTTCCAGACTGAAATGAGGAATTTGACTCTGACACGCTGCTGTCACAAGTCCCTGGGCAGGTTAATGGACCCACACTGGGTACATCGGGCTGTGCAGGGGGATCCCCATGCCGGGGCACTGGCAGGCTGGTAGGGCACAGGGTCTTGCCTAGGGCGCTGACAAATCAATCATAATAATACATTTTAAAAAGTATAAAGGGCTCGAGGAAACACCCCCTCTACGTGGCACACAGTTATTGTGAGGCCTGTGTGTCTATTGTGAGACCAGAGCACTGCTGGGGGAAAAAACCCTGACATTTTTCCTCCATCTGATGGTATCTTTGGCTGATTCCAATTACAAATTTAGTGTCATGGTCAGCACTGCAGGGTGATGTGTGAAATCGTAAAATACAATTTAATGAACTCCGGATAAACCAGGGAGCTGAGCTGAGCTGAGCTGAGCTCGCCTCGGCTCGGCTCGCCTCGGCTCAGGCCGACCTGTCCTCGCTTCTGATTGGCTCACTCACCGCGCACTCCCTCTCTGATTGGAGGGAAGCCCTGCCGGCGGGAGCGCGCGCTTTGGCGTTGCCGTGGCAGCGCGGGACGCTGCGCCGCTGGGCGCGGAGGGATCCGGCCGTGCCTCCGTTCCGTCTCTCTTCGGAGCCAGATCAGGGCTGCCGTGTCGTTGTCCCCAGGGGCTGCTGTGTCCCTGTCCCACGGGTATCCGGGTCCCTGTCCCCACGGACGGCGTCTCCTCATCCCGAGAGGCTGTGGGTGATGGGTGAGGGACTATTTTTTCCGGCGGAAGGTCACGGAGGGGAGTCGCAGCGAAGCGGCGGTCTGACCGAGGCGCCCCACGCCGCCATGTTCCCGTTAGCGGAGCGGGGACGTGTCGGGTGCCTTTGGCTTCAACCGGAGCCCTGTTCCACCGCCACTGGGGCGGCCCGGGACTGTGCTCACCGTTCCCAGTGAGGGATCCCGGCACGGGGGTGGTGGGAGTGGAGCTTTGCTGCCTACCTACTCATCCCTGAGGCCTGCGGGACCCGCCTCAGTAGGGTGCGGGGCAGGCCGGGCCCGGAGGGGTCTCGGCCTTTCCCTTTCGCCGGCCTTGACCCCTTCGCTGCTTCCGAAGTGCAGGGTCAGGCCAGGACCCTCCGGGCATACACGCCTTATCTGTTAGCTCAGCATTCACAGTCTAAAAGGTTGTGTTCACAGAGCTGCCCTGCTCGCACTAGAGACTGGTTCTCTTACTGTTCTCTGTCCCTGCACCTGAGGCAATCGGAGGGGACCAAGGCACCAGTAAAGGCAGGCAGCTGTGCTTGTGCAGGGTGACATCCGTGCAGTGACACGTGAGCCTACATGGCTGAACGGGGCTTTTGAGAGGACTGAAGCGTGTGAGGGTACTTATATTTGTCACAGAGTGATTAAAATGTGTTTCCTCAAATCTGCTGGAAAGACTCGTACTTGGGCCCTGAGAGTGTGAATTTAAGCAGGTGGGTGTTTGGGGGAGAACCTTTTGCTTTACTGACGAAAGAAGAGAAACCTGTCTTTAAAACTTACAGAGCTAAACTGCTGACAGCACAGAAGGATGTGTGTTTACCTAGCAAGAATTTTTAGGCAAGGTTATTCTCAGGTTTGATCACTACAGAATGGTTTGAATTGGAAGGGACCTTAACGATCATCTCATTCCAACTCCTGCCATGGGCAGGGATACCTTCCCCTAGACCAGGTTGCTCCAAGCCCCATCCAGCCTGGCCTTGAACACTTCAGGGATCTGGCACCATGAAACGAATGTCCTAATACAGAACAGCCAACCTGCTCATGGGATTTGGCATCTGCAGACTACAACTGCTAGATTGACTAAATGCTTGTTTTATCCACTCAGATTTTAGAAATCCTTTACTCTATTTCTGTCTAAGCCTGTGATTAAACCTTAAGTTTCAAGACCTGCAAAACAGCTGCTGTCTCATGTCAGTGAGTCCTGCCTTTGCAGAGAGGAGAGTTGGCATCTCCTAGCAAGACTCCAAAGAAAGCAGAAAAAGAAAGGATTAACATTCAGTAGCAGCTTGAGTTATGAAGATTGGGGGGGTGGGGGGAGGCGAAATCTGCAGCTAGAGTCTTTACCACTTGTGGGTTCTTGAAGGCAGATTGCTGCAGAGGCAGATTTTCTGTGTATGGGTTCTTGAAGGCAGATTGCTGCAGAGGCAGATTTTCTGTGTCTGCTCTGTTCTGTCTCCCCTAGGGTCCCAATTCTCTGAGGAGGTGAAACAGCTCCTTTGCTTTGTGTTCAGTCTTTCTTTGTGAGATGGATGGAGTCTTAATACTAGCTGCTAAAACCAGATAGAAAGGAGGGTAATGGTTGGGTTTTTATTTGTTTTACTTGTTTTACAAGCTTAGAAATGTTAAAATATTTTTCTCATCTCAAGCTTGTCTAGGGATTTACAGCATCCATGTCTCAGAAGAACAAAACTGCTTGGAGTGGAAGGAAATCTGTAAATGGTGGCATGACACAGGGGCCTGTGGCACCTGTGCTTGTAGGGGGGATGTATTGTCATAGGAATGTGTGTTGGATTTGTGTAATGCCAAATCTGTAGCACCTCAGGTACTCGGATGCTCTTCAGTCCTTGCTGTTTGCCCATTAATTTTGTATCAGAAATGGGGTCTGTGAGGTTTGCTCTTCTTCAAGCTGGCTCTGGGACCAGGTAACCTCCTGAGATCCCTTCCAACATATGCTTTCCTGTGGTTTCTGACTCTTTCAGTCAGAAAAGACAGAGGAGCATTTCTGTGAGGATGCAGGAATATCCCAGCAGATGTTTCTGTCAGTGCACAAGAACAGGGAATATGAAAAGAAACAAAGAAAGATGTAGATTACAGACTTTACTTTGAATTGATGGTAAGAAATTTGAATCTGCACTAAAGAGAGGTCAGCTGGAAGTCAGATATTGTCACAGAAGTGCTGGATTGGACAGAATAAACTCTTAAATGTTGTCTTTTACAAAAAATGTTGGTTTATGAATACCTGATTCAGAGAGGTTTTGCAGATTCTTTTAACTAGATACTGCAAAAATTAATTGAAGACCAGATTTATTTATTTTTTTTTTTACAACTGAAAGATCTGGCTGAAGACTTGGGCTCAGTACCTCTGCAGAAAGATTTTCTTTTGTTCCACTCTTTACCTAAGTAATGTTGTGAATCCATTGTTTCCTGGAAGCAGTGTGTCTCCAGTGAATCTGAAGTAAATAGGGGTTTAAATGGAGGTTCCTGTAAGGGGCATTTTGCCTCTGTGGTTCCACTGTCTCTGTTACAAATCGATCCAGATATCCTGATGCACATACAAGAGAGAAGATGGAATTTTCTGGCTGGAGCTGAGTTAGCATTTCAGCATAAGCTTCATCTGGTAGAACTAACTTTAAAAACCACTAAAATGTAGCCATCCCTGGAGTGGGATGCAGCAATCACTTGAAAGCGACTTTTATGTGATTGAAAAAGGCACACAGGAAAGAAGTAATAGTAGTCCGCAGGTGAAATTTGATAACTCTGAAATGTTTCCAAAGCTGACAGGCATTTTCAAATAATTTGTCAATCACTGTTCTTTGAAACAAAATGCACTGTCCATGGTTTGTGGAGATGAGGACAGACAGTCCCACTAGAGGCAGTATCTGACTGTAAACCTGATACTTCATCTCTCTGTTTTACTTACTGTGACAGGAAAATGCTGCTGGCATCAGCAGTTAGAATTCCTTTAGAGATTTGTTTCATTGATTGGTAGGAATTGTAAGAAAATTAAGTTTTGGCTGTTAACACTGTAGTTTTATATGGTTTTGACTATTTTACTGTTTTTCCCAGACTAATCCAACCATGGGTAGTGTGAATAGCCCAGAGTTTCCCTGGCTACAAAGATTTGCAAAGGGGAGACCTGTGAGAAAACCCAGTCAGCAACAGCCGTGGAAGGTGAGTGACCCCCAGCATTCCTTCAGCTGTAGGTTCTACTGTGAAGAACACAGAAAACTAGTATGTGTAATTAGTATTTGTGTGTAATTGTGTCCTGTGTTGGAACTGGCCACTGAGTCCCACTGAAATCCTGGACAGTGTTTTCTGATCTGTCTGTGCTCCCAGACTGCCATCCCTGGCATGTGCCCGAGCTCATCAGTGAGCCCTGAGCAGGAGCTTTGTGCTTCAGTCTGTCCCTCCACAGCACCCTCAGAAATGGGTATTGCAGTTGTATTCTTACCATTCCATCCCAGTTTGTGGCTTGGTTGTGCAACCTGGATGAGAACCTGATCTTTGTAAAGCAGGTTGACTTTTTATGCAGACCTGTTCCTTTCTTTATGTTTATCCACATTTATCCAGAGGTTCTTCTCAGCACCAGCAGAGTGGCACAGCCAGTACTTTTGATTGCAGCAGACATTTTGGGAAGGAAAATATTGTCAAAGATTGGCTAACATGGAAGGGCTTCTGTCATGTGAAGGTGTGAGGGAGAAATGAAACGAAGTTATGAAGGGAGGAATGAAAAATTGTTATTTGCAAAGTTTGTAAAATCTGAGAGGTGTTTGTCATGGAGAAGGAAAACAGAGAACTCTGGAAATAGCAACGGATTCAATGGGTTTTATCAAGCTCTTGAATCCTTTTGAGGCAGCTTTATTGAGTTACTTGCAGTTTGATGTGTGGAAGAGTTTCCCATAAAACCTGAAACAAGCTTGTGACTAGTTAGAATCACGGACTCAAGGAACAGCCCAGGCTGGAACGGACCTTGGAAGATCATCTGGTCCAGGCTTTCATGGGAAAGAGACACCAGATGAGAGTGTCTAGCTCCCTGTCCAATTGCACTGTGAAAACCTTCCGTGATGGGGACTCCACCACATCCCTGGGGAGGTTGTTCAGTGAATGATTGATCTCACTTAAAAATTTATTTCTTATATTGAGATGAAACCGCTGCCAATGCAACTTGTACCTCTTACCCCCTGTCCTCTTCCTGCAGCTTCTGGTGAAGTGAGAGCCTCCATCCTCTTTGTAGCTGCCCTCTTTAGTACTGTGATGAGGCTCCCCCTGGGCCTGCTCTTTTCCAGGGAGAAGAGACTTAACTCCTTCAAAGGAGACCCAACTCCTTCAGTTCTTAAGGGTTCTTCGAATATGTATCATCCTGAAGGAAAACTTTCATCCTGTTCACCAGTGATGGTTCTTAGCTGGAGTGATGGCCATGTCTTTGTGCTGCTGTTATGGTGCTGGCTTTGGAAAGGATCTGTGATTATGTGAAGTAAATTCACCAGGCATAATACAACATACCAATTGTTTCACATAGTAGGGTGAAAGGGTCTTAAAACATGCCAGAAGTTCATATTTCCTCATTCTCATTTGTTTTTGCTGGGTTTTTTAATACTATTTGTCTCTTCCCTGCTTGTTCTGATGTATGTTGTCCTGCTCATCTCAGTGTAATAAACCTTTGGGAGTGTGGAGCTGGTCAGCAGGGCCAAGGCAGACATGACTGGAAACTACACTGTCTATTGGAGTTAAAAATCAGTATTAAGCACAGGGAGTAGCAGGCTAATATTCCATTCTATGCATAAAATGCATTCCATCCCCAAATGGTAGATTTGGTCTGCATTGCCTGTACTCATTGTCTAGAGTGCAGGAGTTGAGTTAAGGAGCCACATGTTTGGCACAGGTGAGAAAGAGTGGCAAGGAGCAAGTGATGTTTGGTCGTGGTGAGGAGCAGCCAAGGAGGTGTATGGTCTGAGCATGTACATTCCAGTTCTCATTCCAGTTCTTCCAACGCTCTTCTGTTGCTATTTAACCCAACTGTTCAGAGCAAATCTTGCAAGGATTTGCCAGCTGGGTTGTGGTATAATATGCCTTTAATCACGGCAACAGTAATTATTTTGAATTCAAAATAAATCTAACTCCTACTCTAAGTCCTGCTTTCACCTCATGTGGGTTTTTTTGCTGTTTTGTTAGGCAGCACCTGATCAAAGCCGAGACATCATTGCTTCTGTTCAGTGCATCTTGGACAGAGAAAATTTTGTGAGGGTAAGAAGTGGTACTTCTTTTCTCATTTGCTGTGTGCTTTCCTGCATGCCAACATTTATAGTCTCCAATCAGTGATTCGTGAGAAAATGTTAATTGTCTGTGTTCTGGATAGGAGTGAAGTAGTAACCCTAAATGTGAATCACAGGTGACTTGAACTGCCTGTTTGCCCCTAATATTCGTTCTGTGGGTGTGGTTAATTGGTGACAGTGGTGTTGTGAGCAAAGGGCAGGAGGGCTGCTCTGATCTGATCCAGCAGATTGTCAGTGCTGCAGGGAAGGTCCTTCTCCTGCTGCCTGTCTTGCACAGTCTGGTGCTTGCAGCCCCCTGCTCTGCAGTGATTTCAGTTCAATAACCTGATGGGGGAAAGTGAGTCATTTTCTGCCAGTCTTGCACCACAGCTTCAAAAATCACAGGTCTGAATTCCAGAGCTCTTGAAAGGGCAAGCTTGGAAACAAAGTGGTGGGAAGTGGAGAGAAGGGGGCAGCAGAAGGAAGGGCTGGAAAACAGGTGCCTTGGAGCAGTGAGCAGTCAGATCAGCCAAGCTGCAAACCTTCACCTGTGGAATCTTTAATGTCATCGGCCAATGGTTTATATGGTTTTTATTTTCCCTTTCTTACTTAGGAGGTGGACAGGTGTTTGAGGCACGGTGATTTCCTAGATCTGAGGAAGACAGAGATGCTCTACAAAAAATATCTTGAGGATGTTTCAGAGCCATTTATGCAGAAAATGAAGGACAAAATGGACAGCCAGTCAGAGGAAGAAGTGCGGAAAAGGAGACAAGAACAATTCTCTCAATATTTAAACTACTGTACAAAGAAGGTATCAATGAGAAGCACATTTCTGTCATGGAGAGGGTTGCATACAGAGGTTTGTGGACAAGATCAGGGGCTTAGCTGTTACTTCCTGTCCGTTGAGTAGCCTGGAGTTATACCTTGCTTGTAACTTACTTTCCCCAAGGACTTCTGTAATGGTGATGTTACAACTTTGTAAGTTCACCATCAGGTACGAACAGCAGCATTGCTTGGTGCAGTGAACACGTGCTGGGGGCTGAATATGATGAGACACCATATTGAGGTGTGTTTCCCTCTGTGGGCTGGACCATTTAGTGGGAAAACCTTGAGCTGTCAGCTGAAACCACAGGCTGAGTAAGCAGGGAGTGGTCTGCACTCTCATGTCTCAGGAGTTCAGCTACAGCAGTACTGCACTCTGTTGGCAGAGCACGAGTGAAATGATTTTGTGGTCTTGGATGCTACTGTTCAAGCTTCATAAAAGAAGAAAATATGGGAACAGTGGGAGATACAAACAATTTTCTTAAGTCTGCATGCAGGTAATAGGCCCAATTCATGGATTTTGTAGGTCCATGTGTTTCAGTATTCACAAAAATTGCAGTCACTGTAGGAATTACTTGTTACTTTGTTTTGCTCTTAATTTCACACCACTCTTGAGTATCAGATCCCACTACTAAACTTTCTGCATCTCAGGAATGAAAAAAAGAGAAAAATAAAAGCAGTTATGTAATCTGCCACAAAAATAATGGGATTTTATCAAGAGCAGGCATTTGTTGTCAGTGGAAACCACTGCACAGTGGAGTCGTGAGACTGTAAACAAGCTACTCATCCAGAAATGAAAATGTCATGGGAGCTGTGTTGTTTTAATGAGAGCAAATGATCTCTTTTTCAAAGGCCTGATGTGACAGACCCATGCATTTAAATGCATGGAATGATGACTGAACCAGTCCTGCTGCTGAAGTCCTGGGATTTAGGATATGTTGGGTGTACTGTACATATCTGGGTCTGCATCAGTTCACCTTGCAAGCTGCTGTGTCAGGTCAGGAGTTTGCTGGGTGTCCTCCAGAAGCAGCGGCGGATGTACTGGGATGTGTCCTTCTGCCTGAAGGGGAGCACCAGCACCAATGATCAGCTTCTACCTTTTCTCCTTGCTTTGTGGTGTCAGGTCTGTCACCAGCAAGTCTGAAAAGCAGGCTGAGGCCCTTCACAGTTACAGGACAACTTACTTGCACAAGTTTGCATTAACCGTGGCAGCAGAACTTGAGACACTTGTGTGGGTTAGTTAATATGGTTAATTCTGTCTTCCTTCCTTCCTTCCTTCTTTCCTTCCTTTCCTTTCTTCCATTTTCTCTTGCTCTG
>VWZT01006819.1:493322-563020 GCA_013397055.1 Pachycephala philippinensis
AAGGGACCCAGAAGGATCATCAAGTCCAACTCTTAAGTGAATGGCCCATTCTGGGATCAAGACTACAACCTCAGTGTTATTAGCACCATGCTCTGACCAACTGAGCCAATCTCAAGGCTTCTTTCTCTGGAAAAACATTTTCCAATAAACAAAATTTCCATTGTCTTGACTGTCCTAGTTAAGGTTAGCATTTTAGCCTGTAATTATTTCTGGATGCTTCATGAACTCATGTATTTATGCCTGTGATAAATTAAAATGAATAGAGGAATTTTCCTGTTACACTTCAGCCACCTTCTTTCTGAGGTGCAGTGTATGAAAATTTGGGAATCCCTTTTTCCAACCACCTCTGGTGCTGTGTTCATGCCATGCCTGGCTGTGTCCCACCCAGGCTGGCTGCTCTCACTGTTGTACCACCAATAGCTTCTGAGACCTGACCCAGTACCTGCTTCTCCCACAGGGCTATGTGTTTTTGGACCATTATGACCCATCAGAGTACGATCCATTCTTCCAGAAGATGTGCACAGACTGCAGGAAGGTGTGAGGAGGTTTGGAGTCCCACTTTGACCAGAAGAAAGTTAACAGAGCATGTTACTGATGTGCTGCTGGGGGCTACTGTAGAGGAGCACATTCTAGTTTCACTAACTAGCTCCTATTGCATTTAAGCCCAAGAGTGTTTGAGCATGGTTTTCACCAGGAACACAGTCTGGATCTATCCTAAGCCCAGTTTTTGAGGCACAGTAGCAAAGGCAGGGGGGAGGTTTGTTTTCCTCATTTCAAATCCATTGTGGCAGCATGGGGGGTGTCCTGTCTAAGGAGGGTTGGAGAGTTCCCAGGCAAGCTCAGTGTGTGCTCTGTAGAAGGAAATAATCTGACAGCTCAGCTGATCTTTACAGAAGCATGGCAACAGTTGTTCCTTCTCTTTCAAGGATGAAAGTCATCAACCTGCCCAGTGACAGAGAGAGCCAATGATGTCACCTGTCCTCCAGCTGACCAGAGCAGCAAGCACAGCCATCAAAGGTACCCTTTACAAAATAGGTTACATGCACTGCCAAAGCAAGTGAGAACAGGCCAGATCTTTGGGCAAACGGCAACAAACTAGTTGTCTCAAACATGTGGTTCTGAAATGTTGTTACCCAGCAGCCAAAGAAATGTCTGAGATGCTGCTCCTCTTCTTGCCAGCTCCGGTTCAATGCTCTACAGGCCAAAACCCGTGTTTTAGGAGGTTTAACTTAGGCTGAGCTCAATAAAGACAGTGCTGGTGTTCTCTCCTGGAGACAGTGTCCAAGCAGTAAATCAAACTTTTAACATACACTGGTGTTTTGAGAAGGCAGGAAATAAGTAGGGGAGAGGAGATGGGAAGTGGTGCTGTACAAAACAGCTGGTGCTTTTTGGGGAGTCGGTGCTGAGCAGCTGCTGCCAGTGCCTCCAAACCAGTCCCTCTCCTGTGCCAGTGCAGCCCCATCTGCCTGCTGGTGTGGCTGCTCAGCAGCTCTGGGCTCAAAGCCTGCAAACAGAATTTTCTCTGTCCTCCAAACTCCCATTGTACAGACACAATCTCCCAAGAGTTGCCAAGATTTGAGTTTTATTTAGGATTAGAAATACTGAACCACAGAAAACTGTTAAAAGTAAGAGTTTGACTCAGTAACAGGAGGGTGCACAGATGGCGACTGGGTGGGAAACTGCCAGACTTCAGGAGGAATTTCTGCACCCGTGGAAAACAAGGGCACAGGCTGCTCAGAACTGCATGCTGTGCTTCTGCAACAAAGCAGTTTAAGGAGGCAGTGAAATGGTTACAATGTATCAAATATTTATAAACAAACGTCCTTTTTTTTTTTTTTTTAACCATCCCTGATTTAGTGCCAAAGGAAGTTTTTGCTTTCAACCAGTTCATTTTACAGGTTTATATTGGGGTGACAGTTCCCCAGAGCAAACCTTTTAAACTTGTAATAAACTTTCCTTGAACAAATCCTGTAAGTTTTTCTCATTATTTCACATTCCCCTGTACAATAAAATATACTTTTTTAAAATCACTATGCATCAATAAACATCTGTAGACAAATTAATAAACTTATATTTTACTCTCTATATACATGTTGGCAATGTCAAAGCTTCAAGATTCACATGGAGGTCTGCAAGACCAAGGAAATGTACACAAATAACTTATATTTAGGAAAAAACCCAAAGAGCTGAAGAGTATTTTGCCACATTGTTGTGGGTCACAGTATTTAAAACTTTTTTTTCTAGTTAATTCTTCACAACCA
This sequence comes from Pachycephala philippinensis, assembly GCA_013397055.1. Classification (NCBI taxonomy): domain Eukaryota; kingdom Metazoa; phylum Chordata; class Aves; order Passeriformes; genus Pachycephala; species Pachycephala philippinensis. The sequence goes on from VWZT01006819.1 coordinate 495,584, forward strand.
CATTGTCTCAGCAGAGAATGATAAATCAAACTGAAGCAGAAAGAAAAATCAAGTAGCAGTTACTGATTCCAGTGCAGAACTAAAGTCAAGTAAAGAACTACACTTGATTCTTAAAGAATATACAATATATCGGAGACTTCTCCAGTGCTAAGGCTTCTTCAGCATTTAACTGTTAAAACTATCATCCTGAGATGGGAAAATTCCAGTGGATATCACTTTTAAGATTTCAAATGGAATGATTCTAGTGCTGAGCTTAAACCATTCCTCAGTCTGTCTGTCAGACTAAGCGGTAAAATATACAAACAGCTTGGTGCCACATTTCTACATAATACTTTTTATGGCCCTGAAAATGGAAACATTGGCATCCAAACCCAAGATATTTCAACATAATAAAAAGGCACTGAGCTATAGTACTGTATTTACAGTAACATTTGTGTTTGCATAGATCAACAACAACTCGGAACACTGCAAGGAACTAAGCGCAACCAGGAACTAAGAGGAAATACGGAAGCAGCAGGAACTCTTGCTTAATAACCAGCGTGGGGCAAGGAGTCTTTTACCAAAAGATGTTCAGGCTGTCAGCTTCAGTTGTCCTTCATAAATTAAAAAAAAAAGTGTTCTTAGAGGAGTGTCTTCTGATCGAAGAGCTGCAGGTCAAAGCGCACCCACACTTCTCCTGTTGGAACTTCATGCAGCAGTAAGTGTTTAGTTGTGGGGCCTTTGCTCTCTTGTTCTGTTCTGATTTTTGCTACTGGAACTTCAGTGCGACCCAAAAAATCTGTTGGGCAAAAGAATAAGAAATTTCATTAGGCGAAGACATTAACCTTAGAAAATGTGAGCGAGTCAGGTTAATGCAATGCTGTGTGGTACATGCTCAGTTCCAGAGCACTGCTCCCAGGCTTCTGGTTTGATTGGACCCCAGCCCTGGGTAAACCAGCCCGCAGTGACAAAAAAGGGCCTTTTTAGAAGAGAAAAATGCCATGGAATTAGAATGTCACAGTTTGAGCTACGGGCTTTAAAAACACTCTAAGAAAATACTTTTTCAGAAACACAATTTCAAGTTTTTTTCAGTTTCAGAGCTGGCAGGTCAGAGTTAGGTGATGGAAACTGTTTACAAATCAGCTGAGGTGCTCAGAGACAATAAAAAACCAACTATTTTGGCTCAGCCAACTTTTAATTACGCTTATATATCACGCTTTTCACAAGAACAATGACCTTCAACAATTGTTGCTACTAGTAGGTTTACAGTCCCATTCAGAAATCATACACCCTCTGTGTGGCTATTTCTTATATGACATCTTTGTGTGTGTGTGCATTAAAAGGTTCACCATGGACCGAAAAACAAGACTCAGCTGTCCAGCTGGGAGAAGCAGCCAGCCATACTCGTGTTAACTCACAGGAGAAAAGCCTGAGCTATAGTTACACACACGGCATCTCAGGTCAAGGCAGTTCCCTGCAAATTTGCAATAATTGACTGTGTGTCAGAGCCCTGAAAAAGCACTTAACCTTTTAGAGAATATGAGAAGCAACTGACTGCCAAAAACGTGCTCAGTTTCCAAGCAACAAGAAAACTGATCAAGCTGTTGCTGTGCAAATATAACCCAGGACCTTATTTTTGAGCACCTATCGTGAGCAGAACTTCTGCTTTCCACTTGTCTGTCTCCTCAGTCTGACAAGAAAGTAATTCTGTGTCTGATACAAAAGCCAGACTGGGATCAAATCTGACTGCCTAGAGTTACTGGCTCTGGAAGGCTATTGACCCTCCTAAGTACTGAGGCATTGGTTTTACCCAACATTTCTCAGGCAGCAGTCAGACCTACAGGCTCTTGAAACTTCTGCTGAGGAACTGGGTACCCCGGCTCACAAAAAACCATTCTTTTCCTAAATATTCACACTTACCATCAGGTGAGAACTGATCCCTGTCAAACATGGTGATACACAGGACATCCTGATAAAGGTCCTTGATGAAGAACTGGCAGTTGAAGTTCCACTTGGGGTTCAGGGTGTCCTGCAGGGTCCTGGTAGTGTAGCTCTGCGAGCCCATGCTGATCTCACAGTACGGGTTGCTCTTCCCTAAACACAGAACAGGGAGTGAGACCCCTCTGCAGTGCAGAAACCCCCCCTCCATCTGGAGCCTGCTTGGACACACATCAATGCTGCTGCCACAAGATGTGGATCAGGCAATCCCTATATCCCAGAGCAGCACAGAGCTGGTTCCTCACTCAGTCCTCTGAAGCTAAAGAATGGTTATTTCATACAGAAACTGTAGACAAACCACAGTGTTTCCCAAATGACCAACTCCTCTCAGCAAGCCTTTCCAAATGTTACAGGAATAAAAGTGATCTGAGACTGTTTCCCTCACTTACCATTGGGTTTACAGGCCTTTAGTTCCGTTGCTTCAATCACATGCACCATCAAGCGTCCTATTCCTGAGGTTTTCTGTGAACGAGCTGGGAACAAAGAGGTCAGAAATAAATGGATTGGTTGGAACTGTAAAAACTGGCAATAGGTCTGAAGAGGCAGGTCCTACACAGACACTGGCATTCTCCAGGAAATGCCCTGTCCCTGTATCCAGGTGGATGAGAGGAAAATCCAGAACTTGGTGGGTACCTTGATAAGCTTTTTCACGTTTCTTCTTCTCCGTTTCAATGTACTGCTCTGATGCTGCTTTGATTTTCTGGACCCAGGCAGTCCTGCAAAGAGCAATCCCTACAGTCAGGGTCATCCCACAGGCAGCAAAATCTTCAGTATCAGTGACTCTGCCCTACTCTCTTTCCCCATTCCCCCCTCCCTAGGTTTCAGAGGCACCACAAATCAAGTCAGTTCATGGACTAAAACGATGGAGATTTTGGATTTAATCTTATGCCACATTCGAAATCAGCCTAAATAAATGGACGTGGAGCTGCTGTTTCATTAAAGACTGCTGGATCACATTAAAGACTGCCCAGGACTGGGAAAGAGTCCTATGGGGTGCTGGATTTTGCAGCTCTAAATTATTCTTCTATACAACTGTAACATCAAGGAGAAGCAGATGTGTCTGGATTCCGCTGCAAGAGCTGCCACACAAGCAGAACAAAATCAGGGAAAACTTCTCATTCAAATGAGAGTTGAGTGAATTTATTTCCTGACCAAGAGACAGCTGTGTTTCTGAGCTCAGAGCCCGTGTCTGCTCACTGGAAACACTGCCTGCAGCATCAATCAACAAGTTTAAGCTCAGATTTGCCTTTTCACTACTCACCGCTCATTAATGTTGTCAGTTTTAAGTGTGTAAACTCTGTCTATGTGCGATATGTGGAAAACTGGCTCATCACTTGAAGGGTCTGTGGGCAGCTTCACAAGGACTTCATTAAGGAAAACGGGCTGAAAGAAAAGCAAATGTCACTGTGCCTGCATCACCCTGTGACAATGGGCAGAAACTCTACAAGGATGTTTAAATGCACTGGTTTACTGTAAGGAAAATGAAAATAGGACACAGGAAAAACAATGAGATCACCGTGTAAAGGGTGCAAGAAAGGGTTGAGAGAAAAACTACTCTGGCAATTCACCCCATTCTGTTTTCCTAGGCAAAGAGCTTTGTGAAAGGGGCAGTACTGTGCAAGCAGAGCTGCAGTGTGGAGCTTGGAAATCCTGGGAATCTCTCAGGTTGTCTGTGGGAAAGCAGCCCTGATACTTAAACTTATGTCCCCAGTTTCAGAATCTTGAGAACACACACTGTCTGGGCACAGAGACTAAAATTCTGCACATTCTGCTGTTTTTTGAAGAAGGACAGGAATTTTCTTGTGGATGCAGGAACCTGCGCAAACTGAAGCCAAAGCTCCTGCTTCTGAACATCCCACTCAGCTCTTCAGGCATGATGCTACTTCTGCCCTTTCCCCCCAAGGTGGATGGAAGTGTTTGTTAAACCGAGACACAGAAGTCTGTCCTTTTCTGGGCACTCAGCCAATGGTGTTCATGCAAGTTGTCTGCCAGAAGGTGCCCGTGTGACACCAAAAGGGGCCACACAGCAAATTCCAGTGGCAGAGCAGCATTCCTCATCAGAAGCCAGGACCCACTGTACCAACATGACCATGGAGCACCTTGACTCACTCACCATTTTGTACATTTTGAACTGGGAGCTGGATTTGGGGCTGAACAGCTTATCAGATCCGGAAGACACAAACTGTTTAACCATGTAGGTGAGCAGCAGGAAGTCATTGAAAAGGAATCCATACAGCTCCTTACTGCTCTTGGCCTTGTACAGCTTCCCACTGTGCAGGAGCTTTCGTGGTCCCAAGCAGTTTGTGAGGGAGTTGAAGACGGGTTGCTGGGAAGAGACAAAATGCATTAACACCAGCAAGTCTGTGCAGACATCAGCTCCTGCTCCTCTTCACCGTGGAGACTGATCAAGCTGCTCAAAATGCTCTTCTCTTTTGTTTAATGAATTCCATTATAAATGAAGAGAAGGGAACTGTTATGTGATCAGCCATGGCAACAGCACAACTCCCACCTCAGAGCAGATTTAAGCTTTACCAAAAAACATACAGAGGGATGACCAGATGGAGGCATTACTGCATGGCCACTTCTTTGTTGTCCAGAAGCTGTGTTTAAGAGGAGGCTGCACAGGCTGCAGCCAGGTCACCTCTTACAGATGATGTGGTGATGGAACCAGGACAGACATTGCATGCCCTGTCAAGCCCTGGTTCCTTATGCAGACCATAGAGAACTGTCACACACACCTCAGTCTGAAGGCTGTCCTGAAAGATACAGGAGCCTGAACACCACATATCCTTGAGGATCTAGCACTGAGGGCTTCTGTTCTCTTCCTGCTTAAGGAAAACCCTGGGAAACACCCACTAAGTGAAATCCTCCATAGTAACACCTGACTTAGCCCAGTGGCAGCATGATCAGGAGTTGAGAGAGAAGAGTTATTTCTACCTATTTAATGGTCTAAATGGTGTCAGTTTTTATGCTGATAAATCAAGATTTCTCTGCCACTAAAATCATGCAAAAACCATGGTTCATCATGTTATGGCTGTGAGTAGAATTCAATAAAAGCTTCCCTGCCGAGAGTTCAGCAGTGGATCACGTTCCAATAAGGGATGTGAGCAAGGACTCCCATTCCCAGTCTTTCTGAAATGACACTGAAAAGCCCCAGCCCTGCAGAGCATCAGTGCAGGTACCTCAGCCAGGCCTTCACACTGGACATGGGCCTGGATCCATTCCAGCCTGTCCGAGTTCTCCTTCTCACGCACGCCCTCGTTCACCTGGGAGCACAACTCCTCCGCACGCTCCAGCGCGAGCCGCAGGTTACTGTGATCCGGGTGGTTCTCTGGAGTGTTCTCTAGAATCTGGTGTGGGCCAAAGAGGGGAGAAAACAAGATAAAGCAGAGGTAAGCACAGGTGCTTGTTAGAGAAATCCTCATAAAGGGACAAGCCTTTATCTTGGCTTTTGCTATGGAGATCAAACTCAGAGCATTCAGCTACAAAACCTCCCTTGGGGTACTCACACTCTTTATGAGCAGAGGGTAGCGCGTTATCCTTTGCATGGGTTTCAGGAGGAAGCTGGAGAGGGGCATTCCTTTGCAGCGAGGGTCCAGGGCAAGTTTCTGTGGTGCAGCCCAGGGATTTAACAGAGACATTGCATTAGTCATCAGAAAACAGTTGCATCACTGGCACTGAATACTGAAAATTCTGTGATCAGATTCATTTTTCCAGACATTCCAAGAGATCCTGGATTTTTTCAGTAAGCAAACACTACTTGTATCTAGAAAAAGCAGGAAAGCTGGCAGTGTCATTGCACCCAGACGCTTTGCCAGCATAAATCGCAGGGTCATTGTTGATGTAGAATCCTTACATTCAAAACTGTTCCAGATTTTATTTTGACATCACAAGCTCCACTCAGGTTGAAAAAGAACAAAGCAATGAAAGAAACAAATGTCTGATGTCAACTGTTCTGGCAATTCTCCTTTTATGGTCTAAGTAAATTAGCCAGAGAGAAAGACAGTGTTGTAAATAAAGAGCACACACAGTGTTAGCCACGGTCACCATATAAATACACCTTGGAAGCTTCTTAGCTATTTTTGCAGGATTTTACTCTTCTGGATTATTTTGATCTGGTCGATGCTGGTTAGACAGGCTCCTGTCATTGAGGAAAGGAGAAAGGCACAAAAGCTACTGAATCTAATACCTTTAAGTAGTCTTTGAAATCAGCATCTTCATCAGTTTTCTGCTGCAGCAGGGACGCTCCGTTGAGCTGGCAGCTGCAGAACCGAATGTAGGCCTGCATGTGGGACAGCTCTGCTGCCAGGATGTCCCCAATCATCTGCACCGGCATCTTCTCGCCTCCGGTCTTCTTACGCACCCGCAGGGCTCTGTGGATGAGGAAAGAAATCACCATCCAACTTTGCTGCCAAGGCTGTGAGGCCTAAATCACAATCCTTACAGATCCACCTCTGAAAGGACACAGACCTGGGAGGTGAATTTCCTTACACAGCACAGGTACTTCCAGGAGGTGCCGGGGTCCTGCCTGAACCCCCAGGAAGTCACTGACACAACATCCTGAGCTGAACAATCTGCCTGGTGGGGTCTGGGGGACTGGAACTCTCCTTTGAGGTTTCTGGGACAATCAGCATGAATCTCTACATTCATCCTATTCAGTGAATTATTAGCCACTTTATCTTTCTAAAGATTATTTTTAGAGAATACAAGGTTGCTTTGCAGAAAACTGGGAAGAAAACCTCCCATGCACATGCTTTTGTGTAGGGTCTCTTTCTAAGGTATTACAACAAATGTGCATCTGTTCTTGCTATTTATTTCTCCCTCTCTCTTATTGCAACTCCTTTTGAAGCAGTCTAACTGCATTTAGCTGTTCTGAATGCAAGCTTGCACAGGAAATAATCAGCAAGGACAGAATATTGACTGTAAACCCAGAAAACTTCCTGGGGAAAGGAACAACAGAATAATGAAGAGGAAAATGTAAGACTGCAGGTAAGTACTCACTTCAGTAACTTCGTATTTGACATGATGAGTTCCTTCCAGTTAACAAAGATCAGCCCCATTTCTCCTTCTGTGAGACAGCCTGAATCAGCCATTGGTTTTTGGAAAACCTGCAGCCAAAAAATGAGCAATTCTTCAGAGAACAGAAACAGCTCAGTCTGTTGTTTAGCCCAGCAGTGACTTTTTTGAATGCTCAGTGTAATTTCTCAGCAGTTAAAAGCAATTCCTTACTAGCATGTGTGACAGCTGTTTCCCCTGAGTGTGTGACCCCATTCTGACACCAGCATCAGCACTTGCAAAGCGAGGGCAAGCACTGGGACCTGCAGGCTGAGAGCTCAGCAGGAGAGCATTCCTGTGATTTCAGAGTCAATCACTACACAAACTACACTCAGGCACTGCTCCTTTCCCCTAACCCAGAGCACTCAGGGTCACCCTGTGTGCAGAACCACAGCTGCTCTCAGGGGCCCTCAGCACCTCATCTCTGGGGAGCAGAGCACCTGTGTGACTTGACTACTTAACATCTGCCACACTTCACCACACCACTGTTCTATACAGAGAGGTCAAGTTGGATGCCCAAGAGCACTTAATGCTGGCCTGTCCCTGCCCTGCCGAGGGAGGTGGTCTTGCTTCCAGAAATAAAACTGGAAAGAAGGCATGTAATAAGTTTTATGGTGTGTCTACAGCTCTGTGCAGCTCTGCTCAACAGCTGGCCCCAGCCCATCATCTTTTTACTGAGCCAAAACACCTACGAACAGGATTTGAAAACAGGAAGGTCTTTATAAGCTGATGGGTTTCACAAAGTGGTGCTTTTGCCTGGAGAGCAACCACATAACATTCGCTGAAAAGGGAGGTGCCCACACACCTTTCTTCCTCCACCATCTCACGCTTCATAAGAATCCCTTTATTGTTACTATTCAGGACAGAGGTGTTCTTTTTCCAAATGCATTTTCACATCCAAGACATCTCACCTCTACGACAAGCTGCAGATCGTCCATGTATCTTTCTTCTGTCTGAATGAGCTCGTGAATGTAGCCCTGCCTTTTCCTTTCCATGGGCTGCATGGTGTCAAGGCTCTGGAGATCGGCACACCCTGCAGGAAGTACGTCAGGAGTTTAGATCCCACTCAAGGCATCAAATATGACAAATTAACAAAATTGCACCAGCATTCAGCAGTCTATGGCTCAGACTATAAAGACACTGCTAAACCCTCTCTGCAGCAGCAGCAAGTTTTAAAATCAAGTGATGCAGCAGTCGACCCCCTCCCTTCTTTGTGTCACTTTTCAGTCTGCACCGTTTCATTTTTTTGAACACCCCTCGTACTGTGATGCAGAATAAGAGTTCCTGACTTCTTGCCACTCCATTTGTCTCATGACTTTTCTCATCTCTTCTGCTACACTGATTTGAAACTGTGATTTTCTCTTACCTTGACCAATGTCTTTTTGGACTTGATGATCTTAAAGGTCTTTTCTGACCTTAATGATTCTATGATTCTAAGTTGTCTTTTGTGAGATGAAGTTATTGAAAATGTGCCTGGTCCTGATTTAGGACATTATACCTTTAATCCCCACCCCATTTCTGAAGTTCTCTGCCTTAGTTATTAATTTATGATACAAACCACCACCAACAATTTGTAAAGCTGTAACACATAAAATTGTAGTTGTGTAACTTCACAGCTGCACAACTTTTTTTTTTTTTTTAATAAGCCAGAAATATATTGAATTATTTTTATGCATCAAGGATGAAGAATCAAAATCATGCACAGGAACACACCGACAGTCAATGACATAAACTCCAAGTTTCTGTCAGAACATGCAGACCCTGCAGCTTCACACAGCTCTGTCTCTACTGCATGTTAGTAAACAAGACAACAGCGTACAAACTTTAGTAACCAAACCAAAAACTGGTAAAACCAGAGTGGTGAATGTGTTTAGCTGGGTAAAGGAGAGCACAGAAAGTCAATCTGATCCCTCTGTCAGCCATCACACAGCAGAGTATTGCAAAGCAGCAAGGTGGGGAAAAAGAAATAAAAAGGAACAATTACAGAGCGTTTGAGAACATCCATCTATCGCTGGGCGCGATGGCATCGGATGGCAATACCAGGTGAACTGTGGGTTTTGTAGGATAGCAGAAGGGACATCGCAGGGACTCACTGAGATCCAGCAGCTCTAGAGGAACAATACTTCATGAAGGTTTACAGGAGTTGTGAAAAGCAGAATGACCTACAGCAGGAAGGGCTGCGTCTCCCTTGTCACCCTGACACTCCTGGCACACAAGGATGTGACTATTCACTGCCAAGGTATAGATCTGCTCATGGGAAGGCAACTTAGTAATAAATTTGAGGGGAAAAGACTAAGAAACACTAAACATTAGGCTGAACTTGATGTGACAGTGGCCTAATGGGAACCTCACGTGCTCCTGAGCTCCTGCTGCACTGGCATCAAGGTGCTCTGAAAGAGCAACTGTCAGCAAAAGAGAAACTCTTGCCAAGTGAAATTTTAGGACACCATGCCAAGTATTCTAGCAAGGAAACCACCTGAACAACACAAAGAAGTAAAACAGCAAAGACAACAGCCAGACTGAAAATCAGGACTTTTCAGTTCTGTTTTGCACCCTAAGGAGAATCACAGATCTTAAGCTTTCTGACAAGATTTGAAAAAACACCACTTTTTAAGAAGAGATGAGGGACTGCAGTTCTTTTGATCACAAAGAATGCTCCTTCTGGCCTTAGTTATCCCCAAAGCTACAACCAGGCCAAAATTAGATGAGAAAAAGGAGTAAAGTTACAGATAAAATTGATTCCTGCAAAGTTTGATGTCTTAGTCCATTGAGACAGTCTGTGGCCAATGTGCTACTTCTGGATTCTTGTGTCACTCTTCAGTCTGTACAGGACTGAATTTAAGCCTACCTGGTTACCAAGACATGAAATTTTAGGTTAATCAAGGGCTTGCACAGTAACCAGGCATTAATTGTCCAGATCTGGAAGTCTCAGCTTTGGCCAGTGGCTCCCTTTCCTAGTGCAAGGTGCACTCCTGTGACAGAAGCAGGAGTGACTGAAGCTCCTATTTGCTCGTGTCCCAGCTGCTGGAACAACCCACGTGCTGGGCTTTGGGTCTGTCTCATGATGACCACTGAAAGCTGGGGCAAAGCCTGGGAGAGAAATAGGCTTTTTTTATGCATTAAGATAGATTTGGTTTATAAATTGATTATCAGATGCAAAAATGCAGTTACATTAACTGGCTCCTGTGCTAACTTTGTATTTTGACTGTCAGCTTCTGGGATGAAGGGACAAGTGCTATTTTGTATTTAGTATTTTATATAATTTTATTTAAACACTAGTGTTTACTAGTGAAAACACTCCCAATTTGGATAGGTCTGATGATACTGGCATAAAAACACAGTATGCAATCCCCACATTTGACTTTAGAGGGTGAATTCAGGCATTTGAGTCTGAAAGGAAAAAAACTAAAAAGAGAATAAACCAGCCTAACAGGTGCATCTGCCAATGCTTTTCCTAAGTGGCCACAGCAACCCATGGGCTCACTGGTACAGAAAGGGTGGCCCTACATCTCTACCCCTTCTCCTCCCACGCTGCTCTTCCCTCCTTTCCTTGCATCAGTTCTGGCACTTATCTGACTCCCTGCTCACATGCTGGCAACAAACAAATCCCAAGGGGGGAAAAAGAAAACAGCAGTTTTCTGCTGGTTTAACAGCCAGGAATGTGCATGGAAGCAGTAGAACTGCCTTGTTTGGCAGCAGAAGGCTCTTGGCTTGGCTTCCCTCTGGCAGCTCAGGAGAGCAGTGGGATTTCTGGGAGTGTCTGCAGCAGGGAATTGCAGCTACTCACCTGCTCTGCTGACCTAGAGGGATACCTGACCTCTGGAGGGGAAGCCAGCCTGCCTCTCCCACCAAGAGCAGGCAGTGCCAGGCTTCCAGCCAGCCTGGGGCACAGCCTGCCCAGCTACCTCTCCAGAACATTCACCAGATTGAGCAGGGGGTGTCTGCAACCTTGGAAACTCGGGGCACAGCAACAGAGAGATGCCTACACTGGGCTAAATCCTGCTCTCTGAGCTGAGGAAGCAGCTGCCTCACCAGGCCAGGGTAAAACAACCTAGAGAGTTTATAAATAGGAAATCCCAGTCTCTAAAGTTGTATTTAAAATTATACTTTCCAAATATACCTGAACAAGGAATATTTTTTCCTACTAACGTAACTACCCCTGAATGAAAAACTACTGAGTTCCACAGTCAAAAGACATTCTCCTCTGCAGGAGATTCAAATTCCTGAAAAACATGGGGGGCTGGGGGAGAAAACCTTTCCAATTACTGACAGATTTTGGATATAACCATGTTCAAGGGGAAGAGGGACAGTTTCTGAAGAAAGGAAATCCTCCAATGAAACAGATGAATGACACCTATCACTATTTCCCCAAAGACTTCCCCACTCAAGGGACAGGGGAAAAAAGCTATTAAAAGTGACAGCTCTGAAAACACATCTTAACCCTCTAACAGGAGCTCAGACACTTGTCGAGAAGGATCTAGCTACACCAGAAGCACCAACTGCTTTGGGTCACCAATGACGACTATTTAGGGGTAGAAAGGAGGTTTAGATTAGGTATTAGGAAAAATTTCTTCATGGAAAGGGTTATAAAGCATCGGAACAGGCTGCCCAGGGAAGTGGTGGAGTCAGCACCCCTGGAAGTCTTCAAAAAACATGGATATGGCACTTTAGAATGTGGTTTAGTGGTGCTGGGTTAATGACTGGACTTGATGATCTTAGAGGTCTTTTCCAACCTTAATGATCCTGTGATTCTATATAAACTGCTTTTTTAAAGGAAATATCTTGGTTTGTTTAGGGTTGGGGGGTGGTTGCTTGGGTTTTTTTGGAGGGGGTTGGTTGTTTATTTGTTTTAATTGTTTGTTTAAATCTGAAGCCAGCTGACACAGCTGAGAAAAGCAGGTAGGGGTTGGGGTTTTCTTCCTCCCTCTATTTTGCCATGCTGCACAGAAAGGCTGCATCTCCCCTTAAGGACTATGGGCTGGCATCAGAACAGTCCCTTCAGTACAGCCAGAGAGCAGCTGATGGCATCAGGGGACACCACCACAGCCAGGTACCAGCTCTGCTGGCACACACAAGGCCAATGCACTTGGGACGCACTCCTGTCACTCCTGGAGCCGGCAGCAGCCTCTGAAACCCACAAAAGGAACTAATCCAAGAAATCTGCTACTGTGGAAAAGGCAGTTTCCATCAGGCCCTGGGAAAAATAATAAAAACTTTTATCCAGTCTCCCCTCACCAGTAAACGCAGGATACTCTGCTACAACACAGGAAATTTATGAATCAGTTTTCAAGAGGTAAAAAGCAAAATCAAGTCACTCCACTGCAGGTAACACAATGCTCATTCCAAGCTATTCAGCTGGGAAAAAAAGTCCTCCCCAGATGGACAAAAATAACCACAACAGACAAACTAGATCCTTTTATGTGTCCCTTTAATAAAATACATTTGCATAGTTATCTTACAACTTTGTTCAAAACCAAAGGTGAACAATTGCCTCATGCTAAGCACAGCCTGCATTCGCCTGTCTCAACAACCATCCCAACACGTGGACACTCAAGCTTGGGAAGGACAAAGAGGGGATTTAAGGCAGCACACACCAGAACGCAGCAGTTTTATTGGTTCATTACACTGAAGTAGCACGACCCTGCAGCAGCTCTCACCACTGCTGCAGGCCAAGGATTGTCGGCATTCCTATGAGCAGACTTATTTACAGGTGTTTCCAACCCAGCCCAGGAGAATCACACAGGGACACGATCTGACAAAGCCTCGAGATGGCAGAAATGTTCAGTGACCAGAGGGAGACGTTTCAGTTATTTGTGTGTAACTTCCTGAAGGAGCTTTGTGCCTTCTGCTCTCCTGACTGCACCATTAACCATGTGGAGAAAGCGCTTTGGATGCTCCCAGCCCTCACCACCATGGACTCCTCGCACACCCAGCCCCACCACTGCTTCCAGTGGTGGCACGAGAACTTCCTACATGGATCCAGCTCTGGATCAGGAACTAAGCTTGTGTCAAACTAGGCTTTTGTAGGTTGTTAGTCCATTATGGAAACCAGACAGTCACAGAAATAGAAGGTGTTTTGGTACCCGTTCTTGTGCATTTACAGCACTGTTTGGTTCTCACCCCCAGTGGCACCAGGGCCCCTGTTCTCTGCTGGCCCACAGCAAACAACATTTAGCAAGTACCACACTGAAAGCAACAGCAAACAGCATATTTTGCTTTCCATGTTGGCTTCAGTTTTACTTTTTAACCTTGTATGGTTCTGAGCAACATTTAGACTCTCAGCTCTTGCCTGGGAACCATGAGTTCAGCAACGAACTCTATTTTCCACCTTGCCCTTAGTTCCACAGCCAACCCTTTCCACCCAAATAAGGGTGATTTTACTTGACTGGCTGGGATGACCAGCTGAACTCAACTCTATGAGCTTTAATCAACAAAGGGGTGGATTGCACATAACCAGAGAAAAAGTAACATTTTTAAAAGTAAAAGTCTGATTTAAACCCAGCTTCCAATAGCCACACTGCTTCATTGATACAGAATATTATTTTAAAATAATCTTGCTGTAAATACATCCTTGGCATAGTCTTTCCTTTGGATGATTTGATGTATGTATTCCACTCTTTCTGCACCACTGTGCAGGAGAGTAGAGCTCTCAGGCAACTGTGCTGGAGCTGTGCTAGGCAGACTTTTGCAGTAGAGATAAATACTGAAGGCAGGGACTAAGTCTCTTTCAATCAGCATTATTAAGGTGTGTTTTTATTATTATTATATTTATTATTACACTTAAGATAATTTAGAGTGTACTCATATAATACTGAAACATGAAAAGGTAGCTGTGAAAGCACAAAATGCTTCACTTCAATACTCTTCAGGTCAGACTTAGTGGCAGCTTTTTCAATAATTATCAATGCTCATACCTACACAGCCAACACAGGGCTACCTGTATGAGACTTTGCCAACAGTACCATAATCTCCAAATGTATCAGTAAAAAAAAAAAAAAAAATCAGTAGAATGCCAGTTGGTTTTGGAAAATTCCACGTAACTATGTCCTCAAATATCCCAGTGAGGAGGTGAAGTTGTTTTTAATTTTTCAAAGACAGTAGCAATCTGGCATTCAAGGAAAACTGACTGAACATTGATTGTCAGTGTGGCTCAAATCCCACAGGTTAACAGTGCCTTTTTGCCTTTTAGAAATTATGTAATTTAGAAGATCACCTAATTCTTAGACTACAGTAAGTGACTGCTTGATGCCACTGGTGCAGCACAACACATTTCAGCCTGTATTAAACAGGCTTTCCAAGACAGAAATTCGGAGAAGGCAATTCTGGGTGAGTAGTGTATTTTAGTAGAAACACTTAAAATGTGGTTTCAGAAGGAAATCAAGTCATCTGGAATACTCAAAGGATTATCTAGCACATTATTTGCCTACAACATGATTTCATTCTATAACAAAATACACACAAAATACATCCAGAATAAAAATCCATTTGTAGTTTTCTGTAGGCACATTGCGCAGTCCGTATTGCACAGGAGATACATCTCTGGACTAAAGGGCACATAGACATTATTTGATCAAGGATATTAAATACATAACATTGGATTTTGGAGAAAGGCTTTTAAATCTCTGCAATTGGATTAACCTTTTCCTGATAGTACCTTCACAACATTCATCTATATATATATATATGTCTATATAGTAAACAAGCAGTTTGTTTTGTAAACATTTCTGATTGCATAAGTGACCTTTGCTGTTTCATAACCAAGTTCAAGAAACCAACTAAATTAAATACTGTGTCTATGAGAGCTCTCTTGTTGTTACAAGAGCACAGAACTATTTAATCAGAGAAGTCTAGAATCAAATTAATCCTTTTATTTAAAGGAGAATCAAGGTTACAAGTCCCTCCTTCCCTCCAAACATTATAGTAAGACACGAGCAGCACATACTGCACCATATTTCCAGGACTGTGGACGGAGGAGCTCAGTTCCATCCTAAACCCAAATGCTCTGCCCTCACTCCAGGTGTCTCTTTAGCATCTCTCTCCTGGCAACACCTCTTTAGTGAGGTTACCTCTGCATTAGGCTGCTGCTCTATTTACCAGGAGGCAGAGCAGCAGCTTTCAGACAGTACTTTAAAAGTCACTGCAGACCACAGCCAGAGACAAACAATTCAGTACCATGAACTATTTAATGAAGAGAAGGGGCAGGGGAAGGGCCTGGTCACACAGAGGCTGTGCAAGTACTTACTGCAGCAACTAAGCACGTTTGCCAAAACTGAAAGCTAATATGAATGATCAGAATTTAAAGGAAGGAGGTTGTTTAGGGATAGAATGTATTGAGCCAAAACAACCTGAATTCCTGCCATAGTACTACTGTGAAGGAAGAAAAAAATTAAAATATTCTCCACTCTACGCTTAATAGTTCTTTCCCCCATTAAAAAGGGTGTTAAAAGGCTGGATGGACTGCACCAGATCTAACCCTTAGATCTTGTAGCACGTTTGTAATCACAGTGACTATCAGCAGCAGACAGGTGGGGTTTGTTTCTGGATGAGCCATGAAGGCCACCAATTTTAAAAGCTCAATATGTAAGAGACTAGATCAAGTCCACCAGAACAATAATCTATGAACATTTTAATTCTGCAAAATATGTACATTACAACATTAAAATAACACAAGTGCCCGTTCAAAACAGCTCAGATAAACTGTGCAAATAGTGGGTCTTTGTGTGTCTGCAATCCCACCATGCAAACGATAGCTTGATATGCATGCTAATGACTACGGTTATCAATCCCAAAGGAAATACTAAAGGAAACAAGAATGAACAGCAGTGAAAGCCACACAAAGACCCACTATCCTTTCTGCTTTTACAAATAAACTGAAACTGTAGATTAGAAGAAAACCCACAAAAACCTAATTTCTTGATTGGTCTAACGTTCAAACGAAGCAAAAGGATTGTGTCAGACACGTGAGCAGGGCTGGCCACCCTGCCTCCACACTAGTCAAACTTGGATAGTGGGTCTCTGAGGTGCTTTCACACTGGAAGACAACATTGGGTCCTAAAAAAAACAAAAAAAAAAATGAAGGATAAAATGAACATAAATTTGAAGAGTGAAACATATGAATTCTATGGACAAAGACAGAACAACACCAAAAAGGTCAGAAAGGAATGATGAACATTCAACTTTCTGAAAACAGACATCACAAGCTTCCACCCTTGCAGTTTCATATTTATAAACACACAGATTTAAGTACTTGTGACCAGCCATTGCTGACTCTGGGAACCCCTGCAGCTCATTCATTTGAAAAAAAGTTTCTTCCCAAGGAAAACTTCTGTCATGTAGACTCAACACAAAGTCAAGCCCTAAGGGTTTTTTCAAAGGCAATGGCAAAATTCCCTGATATTTCAACAAAACCAGAATTTCTCCTGAGAAAATTCTAATGGGACATTAGAAAATCAAATCAAAACTAAGCTTGTAAAGAAGAATCTCATTGGAATTTATTCATATCAGCACATAAAAATTAACCTGTTCAATTCTGTTTGAGCCTGAAAGAAATTAATACCTTGCCTCTAGTCTTACGTGTCCATGGAGAGGATGTACCACATCCCTCAGAATCCAAGGGCTACATGGTCTGAAGAGGGACACACCCTGAGGGCAATCCAGAGACTATTCCAGACCCCAGGATTACAACCTGGAAGTGTTATCAAGCCTGACTGACATTCACCAAATAGTTTTAGAAATACAAAGTCCCTATGTCACTATGAACGAAGGGATTGATTTTATATTTGATCTTTGGTAAAAGAGGTAAAATTCTGGAGCTGTTGAGTAAAAACTTAGAACAAATTGATAATCTTTGTGTGTTAAAGTATCAATGTGGAACTGCAACAGGCAACACCTCAAAGCCACTACTATCATGAACTGTTACTCCACCAAGAGAAGTTACTTGGCAAGAACTAGAGAACTTCAAAATGTGTTGTCCATACACAGACACAGAAACGCAATGGCCACGAGCACGTCAGTTCAGAAGTTGTTTCTTCACCATGGACACCCCTGAAAGTCAGTCAGCTTCATCCACCAAACAGTGTGGACAGGAGTTACTAAAGATCTTTTGTGCATGGAAATAAACAGACCCTTGTTGCAGGACTTGCCTTATGTCTCTTGCCTTATGTCACATCTACAAGTAAGGTTTGGGGAAGACAAAAATGAGGTAGCTCTAGAGATATTACTACAAACAATGACCTGGAGCTCAGGCCTGAGCACCTGAAGGAGTAACTCTGATGTGTGAGGTTCTGCAGCAGTGCAGTTATGGAAAGCAGAAAGAGTGAACAGTAAACAGTCACTACATGTACATCAGAGTAGAAAGAACTGGCACAACATTCAGCTTGTGCCTCTCACGGAGATGAGACACCTCAGGATGAACCAGAAGCCTCTCTGCACACTGAGCACAGGCTCAGTGTCCCCCTGGCTGAGCTGTCCAACCCTCAGCAAGAACATCTCTGAGGGATGAACTGATCTCTAACACTGGAAGACATGCAGCAACCAAGTGTGCAGACATAGCTGGAGCAGCTGTTTTCCCTCCTTACCTTTCCCTTGTGCCTACCCCACCTTTAATATCCCTTGGGAGGAATGGGAAGACGACCTGGCAGACGTGTCCTTGCCAGATCCTGGTAACACACAAAAGACCTGGCCCTTGAGCAATGGCTGAGATTTACTTGAGGGGAGAAAATCTCAACTAAAGAAAATAAAAGGACAAGGCTCACACTGGTCCCATGGATAAGATGACAAACTTTAAAAGGTATCTCACTGAAAAAGCCAACAAATAATAAGAGAAAAAGTTTCCAAGTGCAAAGCAGATGAAGACTGGCCAAAATAACAAAATTATCTCCAGACCAGGCCACTGGGAAGAACTGTGAAGTGGTAAGTGCACCATGCCTACCCCCCTTACACATGCCTTGGAAAGAATGGGAAGAGAACCTGGCACTAGACAGGTACTGGCAACACACAAGATCTGACCCTGAATGGTTGTGCAAGCACTCGAAGAACAGAAGACTGATTCTTTATTTTAAATCTATATTTTGAAGCCTGCTGAGTATCATATTTATTATTTATGACAGCTTCTGTGCAAACATTAGAAAAAGGGCTATTAAAATGTCATTAAAACAGGAGCAAGTCTAACCACCACCACAGTCCCCAGAAGCACGACTCAGCTGTTCTGTGTTCTGCTATCACCACGTGTTTAAGAGACAAACACTCAAACCTGCAACACCCTGAAGTAATTTTATTTTTATTTTTCTTTCCCTGCAGGGGCCCTATGCCAGGATGTGCAGCTACCCCAAGAGGGAAAGTGATCTTTTTTTGCTCACAGAGCTATGTCAGCAACTTAAGAGAAGGGACATCTCACTGACCCCAGTTCCTTCTTTGCTAGGGGAGTTTGCCATTACAGCTGTAACTAGTGATTCCCAGGAAAGACTCTGGATATAAAAGTGTTTAAATTTGAGGGAAAACCAGAATTTTCCTAAGCCACAAACCTATTTGAGTAAACCAAATCTATCTTTCCAATACCGTTGATCTAGAAAAAACAGCGGGAAAAGCTGCTATTATTCAACAGAGGAATTATAATACTCAGATCAGCAGTTCTTTAAAATGCAACAATGCATTTTTAAAATTATATTCTGTCATATGTCAAAGCTGTTCTGTAGAGGGCCACATCAACATTTCTGTGGGACAATTCCTGAGTGATTTCTCAAGAACGCTCGTGATAGTTTCTGTAGTGTGTTTAATCAAGAGCCAAAGGTATTGTAAGGAAACCCAAGGAAGTTTGAAAGTTAATTCAGGACATATTT
Source organism: Pachycephala philippinensis (assembly GCA_013397055.1). Classification (NCBI taxonomy): domain Eukaryota; kingdom Metazoa; phylum Chordata; class Aves; order Passeriformes; genus Pachycephala; species Pachycephala philippinensis. The sequence goes on from VWZT01006819.1 coordinate 514,453, forward strand.
AAACATTCCTCTGGTTACAGAAGAGGTACAGAGCAGTGGCTTACTGCTCACCCAACTGACCAGAAGCAGCAGCCCAGCTGAAATCTGGGACATGGTATCTGCGCAGTGCTGCACTGGAGCTACTGAGCTGTGCTGGGTTTGTGCAGGCTCTGGGCTTGGGGCAGGATTTCTCCGTAAGTTTCCAAATGCACGTGTTTTAATAGGACAACAGAATGGGAAAGCCCGGCACAAAACTGGTGTGTAACTTAGCTTATTTGAAATACTCAGAGAATATTAAAAAAAGATAATAAATTCAACATACTCTTTGTTCACCAATAGGTGGATTTTGTAGATCTGCTTCATAGAGTAGTTCTTAGACAAAAGTTTAATGGCCAGGTACAGATGACCTGGTGCACATCTGCTCACTTGATTAACCTTTGTCAAAAGCCAGTTTGATGTGGATTGAAATACTCTTATTCCACATCACTGAAATCTGAGAGAAAGCCTAATGATGTGTCAGCAAACAATGAGAAAAACTTACTCATCATGGAGAGAGTTTCCAACTACTACCAGGTCTTATGGCTTCTGCTGAAAATCAGTGGTTTATGTGATGACCTTGTGCTTCTCACATTCAATCACGGAATTTGAAATGGCAACACACCTGGTGTGACAAGCTGTTACCTCTATCATTTTTGAAAATTCCTAAGTTTTAATACTCAGCCAGAATCTTAATTTTATAGCCCATCTGGTGTAGTCTAAAAGTGAGATCTGCAAACAAATTAAACCTTTCAAAGGACCATTTTAATGATTTACCTATGGCTACATTCAATCTAAATGCAGAAGTTTTTGACATCCCAACCACGTTGGCTAGAGGCATTTAAAAAAAAAAAAAGAAAAAGCCAGAACAATGTGGTACCAAGAATGTGAGCTCAAAAGTAATTTAGCTAAAAAGAAAACCTCAAGAATGGTGCACACCCTCTTTTGCCCAGGAACCATAACAAGCTACCCAGGGAATATATTTTAACTTTCCAACCCAAGCTGCACCTTCATTACAAGTTTGTGAATTTTTCTGTAAGAACACGACTATGTTGATCAAATCTTAAGTGCAAACTGCTCCTACACAGTAGCTATAGGCTAGTAAGAGTGAGGCTCAGCCAGGCTTCCAGATGGGTGTCTTTATCCCAAGAGAACTCCAAATGATGCCTAGAGAAAACCAGCAAGTGAAGGGACAAGGCCTGTCGTGTCAAAGGAGGAACTCTGGCATCATGGTATGTTCCCAAACCCACCGGGCTGATGCAAAAGTTGGCTTAATCACAGAATAAAACGCTGAGGGATAAACTTCTCTGGGAGAAGGATTTTCTCTGGGGAGAGGCGCCAAAAACCAGGGGGGATGCGTAGGGAACACCAGAAACCTTTACTGTGTTTATGTGCAAAAAAGGCAGAGAAGATGTTGACTGTCAGGTGTACAGTTTAGCATTCAGTTCTAAGACTGCTGCTGGTAATTTTCACCTCAACCTCTGTCCTGATATATATCTTGTTTCTCAGGATTGGATGACAGCTGGAATGCTGGGAGCCAGCACAAGCATATTTAAGACAGACCACTTGCTAATGCCACAATCTTTTTCCTACCCTTTTTATGGTTATTTTTACTTAACTGCTAAGTGTGTTCAAATTACTACAGCAGATAATTTTCCTTATTTTATGAAACTCAAGCAAGTCCTAAAATTGCAGTGTGCCTGCACTGCTTCCCAGTCCATGTTAGTTATCAGCATCTTATAGAAGGAGAACTCCTACCAAATCCAGTATTTTTAGCTCACCCTACAGCACTCTTGCTACCCCACACTGGCTGGTTGGTAACGTGCTGGTTGTTTGTAGGTTAACTAGAAAAGGGTTCAAAGTACCTTGTACTATAATAAAGTATTTAAAGAAAGAGTATTTAAAGAACTAATCAATTCAACTGATGCCTGGAACTCCAAATTCCAAACACAGAGCAGAAGAACAGCAATGCATCTTTGAAATGAAGTAACAAAACTAATCAAAAATAGAGGTTGCTTACACTGCTGACTTGGATCGGAATCTGTGGTCATCTTCACATAGTTTGAGGGGAAGAGACCCGTCACACCATTGATTTCTCCTTGCCACCAGTCAGCATCATCTTTGTTCAGCACATTAATCAGCTGCCCCTTGGAGAAACTGAGCTCGTCCTCATTGTTCGCCGTGTAATCGTACATGGCTATCACTTGACACACTGTGAAAGAAAAAAAGAGTACAATGGAGTTATACAAGTATTAAAACTGTTTTCTCAGTGTTTTACAAAACCACAGGAAAGAAACAACCATTTCACATGCACTGTTGCATAAGAAAAATGCCACATGATTTTATCTTGATACAGGATTGCCTTCCCGTTCCTTTTGCTTTTTAAAAATTGAGCCAGCCAGTAATTGTTATTTCCACTTTATGTATCTGTGAATTTTATAATGAATGGACTGCATCTACTGGCCTTACAAACACTTTAAAATATAATCAAGTATGCTTTTCTCTTTTACTGGCTGAAAAGAGAGTGAGCTTGATTATGTTACTGCAGACACTTGTGGGGAAAATGTGGCAGAGGAAGAGGAAACATGCATTAGCTAATCATAGGCTGCTGCTTTAGTCACAGGGAAGTTTTGTCCAGTAAAATCCAGGAAACAGTTGTATAAGCAACTCATAGCTGTGGAGAACAGCATAATTTAAGCATGCAGAAGCAAAAAAGCTCCTTTTCTGTGAAAAAACCTCATTTGTACCCAACCATTCAAATGGAAAAACCTAGAAATAACCTGAAAATTTGCTTAGTCTCCCTTTTTGGAAGGAGCAGTGCATGTAAATCCACATGGTTTGCCAATGTTCGCTAGCTCTCTCTAAGATTTTTGCTGGCACTTGGAAACATGGAGTTTCCAGATGAGAGGAGTGTGGCTCTTTGGGGCATTCAGCAAAATTCAAAAGCCATAGAAGATGGATGCTGACCCTCACAGATACATGAACAATTGAAATAGTTACATAAAATATTCTAAATGAAATACAAAGGCTTCTTTCTTCACCTGAGGGAGCAGCTGATGTGGTCCTTTCACTGCTCGGACCCAGCAGCTTCACATGGCTGGCAGGGAACCATCCCTTCTGTCTCTTTTTCCCTCTTGCCTGTAAATGTTTATAATGGTTAGTACACAATTGAAAAACTAAACAGTCCATAGACTGGAGAAAAATGCAACAAATATGTAACAGATTTTTGCCAACAAAAGAAAAGAAGTCAGGCTTCTAAACAGCTACTAAATGAATCTCAAAAGGTAAAAACTGACTAAAGCATAAAACAACACAATTGAAATAAAGCTGCACCCTGATATGTTCTGGCAAACATGTTGATCCAAAATTTTTAAGTGAGATTTCAGAGTACAACTTGATTGTAGGGCTGAAAATTCGTTCTATGAATATTCCACCTATGCATCATATCCAGAGTCTCTAGAAAGCTTAAGGGTACTTTTACAGGACATTCTCTTAAATCTAAGTAGGGAAAGGAGAAAAGTGGGAACAGCCAGTTTTCCATAAACAAGCTTCCAACTCCAGCTTCCAAGAACACCTGTTCTTTCATTAGAATAACTTCACAGTTTGATGTTCCACCAATTAAATCCTAACCAATTAAGTAACTGTCAACTTGTCTCTTTCTCCTCCCATGCACATGTTAATTGACAGTTTTACCTTCTTATGTGACCAAGAAAACCCACCCCCAAAAAAACATAAAACCCCCAGCAACCCAAGGTTTAAAAAAACCAACCAACCAATTAAACGAACAAAAAACCCCCACCACATAACTTTTTTCCCTCCTTTGGTTTATTCAAGATGAAAATATCTTTCTGGCCAGATTTTATGTAACTCCATACTCGGCTGTTTTTTTGAATTAAACTCAAGAGCACCTCCTTGCCATTCATGAAGTCACAATTATTTCTCCTTGAATCGCTACCTGCAGCTCTCCTTGCCACCATCCACTGGCATTTTTCTTGAGAATAAGTATCAGCTGTCCTGGAGCGAGACTGAGCTGTTCAGTTCCTGATGCAGCGTAGGCAGTAGTAACCTGAGCGATTTCTGGAAAGAAAACAGTAATTGCATTTGTTATTTTTTCACTGCAGTAAGAGCTGGATCCACAGAAATATCCTGGTACACGACTTCCAGCTAAGAACATCAGCCATCATTTAACACTGCCATGAACCTAAATGCTCAGAGTTACTTAAGAAACAGCCTTAAATGTTAAAAAGTTACCAAGCACTTACCGGGTTTCTTATTTATTGTTCCAGTTTTGCCAGCATAGCTAGAAGCCTACAAAGACACAACAATAGCCACCTTTAATGTGCAATAAAACCAGTGCAGTTTACACTAAAACACATGGAGATTTTAACTTTAAACCCATATTTAACAAAACACCATCCTGTACAGAGAGAGGCAGTGTGACACTGGCTACAGCTCTGATTTAGCACTCAAGCTATTAAGGATTTTCTTTTCTGTCAAGCACATACATTAACCTCTGCTCAAAATCACTGTCTAAGAGCTGGGTGCAAACAGAATAAAATTGAGAGAAAATATCCCGTGTTAATTGGCAGAGTATGAACTCACATCTGGATCTTTTGGTCTGACATAATTGGAGGGGAAGATTCCAGTTCTGTTGTCGATGCTCCCAGTCCACCATTCCCCTTCCTTCTGGGTCACCAGGATCTCCTCCCCTTCCGTGAACGTCAGGTCACCGGGCTCAGAGCTCGAGTACGAGTAGAGGGCAACGTACTCTGTGCAAAGAGCACACAGAGGAGAGAGCAGCTTCAGATGGGGGTGAAGGAACATCAGATGCACATAAAGGGGTATCAGCATTCACCAGTGTGTTCATAACAGGGATCATAACAGTGTGTTCATAACAGGGACCATGCCTTCACACGTCTGTGAACTGACCTGTCTACCTGCTTGACTGTAATCCCACTTACTCTTACAGGTACACGACTTTGTAATGAAAAAACACAGGTGCAATTAAAGTATAATCGGGGAAGCATGAAGATACACTAGAAATTCTTCTCCAGTAGTTTTTGTTTTCCTTACTCCTTACTGATTATAAGAGAATGATCCACACTCAGGAGATTATAAAAATCCTTTCTCATGTCTTTACAGAATAGCACAGCAGAGAACAGCATGAAGAGAACTCTGCTTTATGGGTTATCAGAAATATATTCATGCTCAAGCAAAGGCTTAAAAAACCCCAAGCCTATGCTCAAGCTGAATTACTTATAACCTTAAGTTCCTGGTTTAGAACTCTTGTATCAACAGCTGAACATTTGGACTGTGTCTTATGGAAAAGCACTCGAAGTGCTGTTCAGAAACTCGTCACAAATTAAGTATATTTACATGTCATTAAGCAGAACCAGCATTAGTTGGCATTTTTCATGCTGTCTTACCCTCTCCTGCTGTGTAACTCTGGGTATTAGGCCTTTTGTTTACAGCTGCATAAATAGCTTCTGGTCTGCAGAAAGAAGGAAAAAAACAAGGTTTGTGTAACCAAGAGGTTGTTCAAGAACAATCTCTCACTTCACATGAGACTAAGCTCACTTTGGTTATACTGGAGCTGGTATTGACTCTGAATTAACTGCAAAGACTTCCCTGACTATCCAACAGTGCCATATATTACTGATATTTAATATACTTATGGCACCCAAGAGCATGCCACTTAAAAAAAAAAATCATGTGATAAAAGGCAAGAGATACATTCACAAATTATGTTATCCAAAAGAAGTAAATTAAAGATTTTGAGTAAATTCTTTTATTCTAGAGAATTTCTAAGAACTTTTAGCAGAATGCATGAACAGAACAATCCACACACAATGGTGCAGCCACCCAGCAGTAACCAGACTTTGGGTTGTTACCTCAACAGTGACCCTGGAGGATTAGAATAGACATAATGATCTTTGCAAGTGAAGAAAAACACACTACTTCTGTCAGAAGTGCAGAGCTCACAATTAGTTCTGGGTCACTTAAAAAATTGGCACCTTTAGAGGCAGAATGCAACTGCAAGAGAGCTGACTTGGTAATGAACAAAAGGTCTGGCACTTGATGAATAATCAAACACCACTGAAGTTTCACAGCACTCAGCCTAGCAAGACTGTCTATAGTTCACAGCAGTGAGCTCAGCATTACTTGGCTTGCCAGAACAAAATAATAAAAGCCTAAAATGACACAGTGTAAATTGTAAATGGCATTTATATTCTGCACACTAAAGCACTGCAAGAATTTTGCACTCTACATCACCTCTTTTTGCAAACTGCTGAATAAAACAACAACAAAAGTCACACTTACTCCTCTTTCTTGGTTTCACTCCCAGGTAAGAGCTTGACATAGGACTTTGGAAACCAACCCCTTCCTCCATGCACCTCTCCAAACCACCAGTTCTCCTGCTGCTCCAGGACAGTGATGATGTCATTCTTTGAAAAATTCAAGTGGTTATCTTTTTTTGCAGTCCAAGAGCAAAGTGCTTGTGCTTTTAGGTTCTCTACAGGCTGCCCCTGTAAGACAGAAGTGATGTTGGTTGACCAGACTGCCCCAAACTGGTGCAATTGTTAACAATAAACACTGGTGTATCTTTTACTGAAGTTTAAGCAACTTCATTCCTAAGTCATGGCTGAATTACTTTGTTTACATCAATGCATGCATGCAACTCAGTTTCTTATTTGTTAGAATTATCTTCTGTGTCTAATTATAGGTGAAAATGATTTTAGAATTATGAAAGATGAGTCTTCTTGCTCAGCATTCCCTGGAAATATATGGAATTATATCAATGCACACTAGAGTGGAACGTTTAGACAAGCTTCTTTATCCTCCAGACTGTTCAGTGCACCCAGCATTAGCAAAGTTGTGTTGTGCTCATTTGTCTTTAAATGATTTTCATTAACATGAATCTGAAATACAGCAAGTTCTGCACAAGGTACCTGTCCATGAATGGGGGAAACAGATCCAGGGGACACAGTGCGAGTAAAAGCTGATTTCTGCTGCCAGGCTGTGTTAACATTCAGGCTGGAAAAGGGGATGTTTTGGTAATCAGATTCTTCTGCAGATTTACTTGGTGAAAGTGGTCTGCAAATTGAACACAAGGCATATTTACCAAATTACAACTTTTATTTAGAAAGTACCTCAAGCAGAGAATTTTTTTAAAACCTCTATAAAACTGATATTTTATACAATGCAAAGCACACTATCAAATACTTAAAATTTCCAAGCTAAGACTTTTAAGAAGGTTCTTCAATAAGTTTCCTGCCTTTATATTTTAAAAACAAACATGAAGCGAAACTATACAGCACATTATGTGCTAGCTAAATTTAGAAAAAGCAATTTAAACACAAACATAACAAAAACTCACTCTGAAGCAGCTGAGGTAGTAGATAAAGATACTGTAGGAGGAAGTAAGGCTTTCTTAGGAGATAAAGCTTTTTCTCCTTCTAGTATTTTTTCTACATAATTGCACGGAAACCAACCAAAATGTCCTTGAAAACTCCCATAAAGCCAACCAGGCTCTCCCACAGTTTTTTCATCAACCTATGGAGGGGAGGAGAAATACAAAGAAAACAGAATTAGCAGTGTGAAACACGCAGGGTACCTGGTGTGTCAGCACCTGCTGGCTCTCTGACCTGAACAGGGGGCAGTGCCCACACCAGGATCAGCATTTTAGCTCTGCCCTGGCAGAACTGAGCTGCTTTTGCCCTGTGATGATGCAGCTGCACTGGTTTCAGACACAGGTACAGAGAGACCCCCCAGAAGGGGACCCTGCACCCCTTCAAACAGGCCCCAGCCATGCACATGGGGACCGTGCAGTGCATCTGAGCCACTCTGTCCTGCCAAAAATGACAGAGCATTGTGCTGGATTCTGCTGAATGTGCAGCCAAGAGGCAGGGGCTGGTGAGCCCAGCAGAGCAGGAAACAACTGCTGCTGCTCTGCTCACAGATAAAATTAACTCTGTCAGCTGACTTCGTCCAAAACACATCTAAAAATTCTGTTATTTACTAAATGATTAAGTACAGAGCATCCTTAAACATTCACAGCAACACTGAAGCTTCCATTATGCTGCAAATTAGCCAGTTAGTGAAAATTGGCTAAAAATTACCAGCCCATCAAAGACTATCAGCTAGTTAGCTTAGCTGGGGTTTGGGGTGTAAGAGGAGCAGGAGGTGGCAGCTGTTAGCCTATTTCTGAAATCAGTTATCAGCATTTAAATGATACAATTATAGCTGAGAAGGAAGTCAAAGCAAAACCTACTTCTCTTGTTCCCTCTTCCATGGTTCATTGGTATGAAAATGCAAATAAATGCTTTAACACTGTCAAACTGAAAGCTAATTTAGTCAAGTGTTTTAATATTTTGTACTACATTGCTTTATAAATTCTCCCCTATCACCTACTTGTATCACTTACAGTCTGAATGAGGAGGAACCAGACATACTTATACATTAGAAACGGTATTACCACCATTGTAAATCAGTTTTCACACATTCACCTGCAGGCAAAGACTTTCAAACAAGTGCTAATAACCAATATACATGAAATAACACAGATTTCAACTGAGATGCCACAAGGCATTTCCAATCTTATGGTCCTGCTGTAATATTATAGACAGCAAATTCAGCTGAATTCAGACAAGTGCCAAAATGAATGGACACAGAATGAATTACTCTAAGTATCTGCCTGAGGGAGGATTGATAAAAGAACAGTCAGAAAGAAAATTACACATTCATAGGATGGTTTGGGTTGAAAGGGATCTTAAAGACCACCTGGTTCCACCCCCTCTGCCAGGGGCAGGGACACCTTCCACTAGACCAGGTTGCTCAGAGAGGCAGAAATCCGTGTTAAGAATACACTGGAAACAGTATTAAGATTCAAAAGAACCTTTCACATCTACTTGTTAAATAACTAATTTGGTTTCAATTTAAATGTCATTAATTAATTTCTCTATGTACTATGCTCATATTTCAAGCAAACACTTAGAAGCCAACTTGTACATGTACAGTGAACTGCAACAACTACATCGTTTCTGATCTACTAATTTTAGAAAGTTTATGTTTAGCATTCACTGCTCTTACTTTTAAAGAGATTTTCAACATATCCAGGATGTGTAAAATTCAGAGAAATATTTTGGCTGAACTAATCCTAATTTCATCTGTTTAAAAAAAAAAAAGAAAGCAGCAATCCAATTTAAATTTTGAGTATATTTAAATATATCAACATAATGCTTTTGACCCTAAGGGCTTGGTGCTCCTCAAGGCTAGAGAAAAGGGTTAATTTTTGCAAGTTAAATGTGAATGGCAACTCTTACCTGAATTACATCTCCAGCATTAAAGCTCATCTCATCGTGGTTCCTTGCCTCAAATGGATACAAAGCTCTGTAATTTACCAAGGCAATGGAATTCCTCGACTCTGCAGCACCAACTGCATTGCCTGGAAGGGAAGAAAATCAGTTCCCACTGACACAGCTGAGAGACAAGCACCCAGCTGGAGCCCCATCATTCTGAGCGACTGTAGGAATATCAGCTCTTGCCCCAGACACTGTGCAGGTGTCAGAGATCACCAGGGCAGCAGTTTAACATGCCAATCATAGACATGTAAAAAGACAACAAAATGCATTGATTTCTGCAGTGAAAACATTACAGAAACATAGAATGGGTTTGGTTGGAAGGGATCTTAATGGTTCTAGTTCCAACTCCCCACCATCAGCAGGGACACCTGCTAGATATCCTTAAAAATGACATTTTTATCTTCTCCTCTTTCCTTGCCACACTGCTCTGGCTAACCCAGTGCTTTAATAAAGCCTCATCTACCACCACTGTAACATTCCAAGTTGAGAAGATCCCACTGTTGCAACAATAAGTGCTCAGCAGCATGTGGGAAGATTTTATTTAGAAACCTAAAATAGCAAAATACCACAATTTTTATTTTCTTTGCATGTCTGTTCTCCAAGTCAGTGACTGATGCTGCTAACAGGGAATGTTTTACAAGGTTTAGCTGAGGTGGGCAAATATCTCTCAGCCCTGTTCTAATTTGATCCTTGCTGAACTCAGTGAGAAAAGTGGTTAATAAAAACTGACAAGAACTAATGAAGGATGAAATCAAATGTGCCTTTAGTGAAAATATTGTTAAAGCACTATTTTTCCGAGTCCCACAGATAGAGTTAGGTCTTGTCATTCAGTTCCTTGGGTTTTCATCTGAGGCACTGAGTGATGCAGAAATAAACCACATTTCACTGTTAATAAACTACTCTGCTGAGCATTACCTGCCCATCTCTCATCAATGAACAAACTCCCTCAATATTATCATTTTATTTTAATGAAAGAAGGTGCAAGCCTTAGGAAAAACCTAAAATATTACAGTTTCTAGCAACTGCTGTTTGTTGACCATGATCACTGGAAGATTTGTCATCAGAGTCATAGGTGCTGAAAACTGACAGAGGTAACTTAAATTAATAGGATAATTTATAACTAAAAAAAGACATGAAACATTGCTGGTTTGTTTTTTTGTTTAAATTATATCTTAGGCAATAATTCTGCCATTGTGTCACATGAATAATTGTACACTTGAAGAGTGAAATAACATTCAAGAAAATAAAAGTCCCAAAATCTAACAGACTGAGGTTACCTTCATTTTTCCAGGGTGGCTTAAGACCTTTCCCCTCTGTTGGTTTCAACAGATCTGCAAACTTTTCATTTATGTTTATTTTAGAAGTGTGTTTCTCCACCTCTTGAGAGTTGGTTGCTTCTTTTATCTTTTTTATCTCCTCATTCTGCTTGCGCCTCTCCTCAGCTTCTTTTGCTATTTGTTCTTGCTTTCTTTTATCTTCTTCCAGTTGCCTCTGCCTTTGTTGTTCCACCTCCCTTAAGATCGTAGCTTGTCTATTTTTCTCCTCCTCTGCAAGAAGCTGTTGTTTGTTTTCCCTTTCTCTCATCATGGCAGCTGCTTCTTCAGCTTTCAGCTTTTCCTGAACTTTTTCCTGCATTCGTTCTTCCTCCAGTCGCTTCTTTTTCTCTTCCTCTTCCCTCCGGATATTTTCCTGCCATCGGTTCTCCTTCTCCCGTTTTGCTTTCCTGGAAGAAAGGAATGAGAGAGGAACATTGATATAAAAATGAATGAGATTAGGTTCCTACAGTAACCAGTGACACTTGTCAGCAAAACTGAGTTTATGGCATTGATCGCTCTGCTCTCAGGGTCAGCAGCTCTTCCACAGACCATGTATTAACACATAAAGATATGTGTTAAGCCAGTGTATTCCACATAAAGATAACAAATGGATTAAAATCCTTGAATTTTAATCCATCACCTGTGCAGTGCCTTCACGAGCACTTCTGCCCACCAGCATCCTGATGAGCAAGAACTGATCTGATAATTGAACCAAGCTGGATTCAAGCTCTCCAGCAAGGCAGTATCCAAATCTCCTGACTGGAAACAATGACTTCCAAACAGATTAATTTCACTCAGGTACATAGATAAAAATAGCCTTTGCATACTGATCTTGGCAGCTTGGTATTTTTGCCTTCAGCAGTTGTAATCTATCCAATGTGCTTATCCCTGCCATGACCACACTGCAGCAGACAGGATCTGGAAACCTGACTGTATTCTCTGAAATTATTCAGATGTGCCTCAGCTGTCTAAAGAAGTCAGAATCCAATTCAACACACTTAATATTTTAGCTGTCAAGAAGAGAGAGGACCTAACCCTTTGGGCCATCTTCTCAGGAGGGACCATGTCTAGATGAGACCTTTTCACCCATTCCCTGTGGGACATCCACTCCTCTGCTGGGCATTTTACTGTTTCCAGGCACATGGCAGGATCCAGTAGGAGCTGTGCAGTGATGCTGTTGCTCCATCACACAACTGTGTCCAATCAAAAGATTAACAGGCTATCACCACACATATGGCACATGGTTCTCTTAAACAGACTGTCACAAATGTTATGAAACTTCATCACACACAGAGAAATGCTGTCATGAGCAAAGCCCACGAATCACCCAAACTACAAGGTCACTAGCTCTGTTTCTTTAGTCAAATCAAATATAAATCATTGAAAATCTCAAATTCAAACCCTCTTACATGAGCGGTACTCCACATAAAATGCTTCCTCTAAGGCAACCAATAGGATATATTTTTACATTAAAAAATACATCTTATCTTAGAAATCATCACAGCATTATTTTGTTTTAAGAACTGCAACACTGATACACTCAGCCATGGTTACCTTGCAGCCTCATCTTCCAGTCGCTTCTTCTGTGCAAGTTCAGCTCTTCTTTTTTGTACCTCTCTTATTTTGTCCTGTTTGATCCTGTGGAGCTGCTCCAAGGCTAATTGCTGTGTGCTGTAACTTTCCCTCAGGTCCTAGGGAGGGAACAATGGAATACATCAAAGGGAACAAAGCCAATCTCTGAGAAAAGCATCCGGGCATTTAATGCTTTTTGAACCAAGTTTTAATACAAATGGCCAAAGTAGTACTAAGTTATTAATAGTCCTTGGAGGTCACTGCAAAGGAAGTCAAATCAATGGAAGTATAAAAGGAGATGGCAGGTTTGCAAAGTCAGTGACGTAATTTGGGCTTTCAAAGTCCTACACCTGCTGTAGGAAATGCCAAATACGACAGAGCAGAGGGGAAGATACAAAACTGAGTGTTCAAACACAACATTACTGGGGGCACTGAAGGCAGTGAATTGTATTTTAAGTAACTACAAGGGGGCAGATTTCAGCTGAAAGCCAACACTATACCATAACCTGAGAATGATCCTGCAGAAGGATGCTCACCCTTGGTGCTTCCTGAGCCATCAGACCCATGTTTAAATCAGAACTTCATAAAAATACCTAGCAGGCTTACCACTGTGAGAAGCCACAGCTTAAAGGCACCAGCTCTGACTGGAATTTTCCTGTACTTGTAAACTTCGCAATTTTAGTCTTTTTCTGTTTGAACACATCCTTCAATTCCTATTTCAGCTCCCTCTGATAACAACCTTTTTATCACAGCAAAATATCAGCATGAACCTTTTGGATAATTACATTTACAGAACAAAAAAATCCACAATAATAGAATTACTTTAGATTGTACTTCATCATGTTGCAAAACACCTCTGGGATACTTCAGTCTTTTTTCTTAGGAATCCTGCTGATACACATTGAGCAATGCAACAGGTAAACCCTGACTTTTTGTACCGGATCTCACAAATACAAATAAAGCAATTAAGAATGAATCATTCCCACTACAATATGCACCTCTACCAATAATCACGTTGCCTAAGAGATATGGTGCAATTTATATGACAAAGGCAAGATAACAAGATTGCTGTGTCACTGAAAGTGTTTGTAGCAACAAATTAAATCAAGCAATTGACTACAATTTTTCCTCAAATATATTCAGCTGGGAATATTTTTCCTTCTTATTTTGCACAGAATTTCAGGAGCACTATGGAAGCAAACTTACATTAGAAAAACTCTTGTATCTTTAAGGACAGAAAAACACTAATGCAAAGCAAATGAAAAGCTCTGGTAATTCTGATTTTTTTTTCCCCCTCATAAATTATTCTAAAAGTATTTCTGACCTCAGCAGACAAAAGCAGTGTTGAGAAAAGACAGCAAGTAGGTTTTAGTACTGGGTTAATCTGGAGGTTTAACAGCACTGTGTTTGCCATGTCATGTTCTGCACTCTGATGCTACTTCTAGACTGTTAAACTTGGACAAGAACTCATACACCTGACTCACAGCTGAGGATGTATGGACACAGGTACAGAGCAACAGATGGAAAGGTGGGAGAGGACACTGTTTCCATCTGAGAGTTCTTTTTTGGTTCACGTTACCTTAACTAACAAGAAAAATATTTGGGTGAAACAACTTAGAAAACAGTCCATTAAGAAATGAGAAGTCGGTATTTTGCTCTCAGTATTCTGCAGTTTGGATTTCTAAGCAGGTAAGAAAATGTTAAGTCTTTAAGAGGATGTAAAAGCTAGCAGAAACAAAAACAGCCTAAAGGTTTTCTTTTAGGAAAATGTCTTTAATAGAAGTTGTACATCCAAACAGAAAGGGTAAGCAGAGAGAAATTGCGAAATAATTAAAAACCAAAAAAGCCAAAGATTAGAAAATAACCTTAAGTAAGAGGAAGAGGTTGTTGAGACAGCTTAGCAGAGACAAAAGGCACTGAAGAACAGAATCATCCATATTCTCACACTGTAAGATAAGGTAGATAAAAAGCCAATTAATCTTTGCACTGTATTTTGAAAAAACATGTTTTAGGGAAGACTGAATTGTGGATGCAGCCACTGAACACAGCAAGCCATGCAATAAGCAAGTAACTGAAAATGGCCGTTGCATGAAGCCACTTTTAAAAAGAATATAAATTCCTTACATGTTTACAAATTTTTGTGGCTTTCTTTTTACTGGAGAGTGCAGAGCCCTCATGCTGGCCCAGCATCAATCCATTACTCAAGGAAAATGTCCCCATCAGTGCCACTTGGAGCAAGCTGGCAAATAAAGTTAAAGGGATGCGTGCTACCCTGTGAGAGCTACCCTGTTTTCAGTCAAGCCAAGAGTTGCCTCAGAAACAAAAATTCAGGGCCAGTGGTCAACAACTCTTAACTTACAACAAATTAACAAATATTAACAAGTAAGTGGCCTACACTTACTTTTAGGATCATACCCAAACCTGCTACCAGACCTTGCACAGTGTACTGTGAAACTATGTAGGTCTATCAATTAAAGTCAAGTGCTCAGTACACAATTCAAAAATAGCAGCAGCAAATATGACCTCATACTGTAAGAACAGAATGTGCAAGGGCCTGAAAAACTTCAATTCTAAATCAAAATGAGTTCTCTAAGGCAAAAGGTGAGAGTGAGCAATAGTTGAGTCATGCAAAGCAGTAGTTAGCAAGAGACTCATATTTTAGTACATTAGCAATAGGTTTAAGTGCATTTTTTATTGCATTATTTACTCCAAGACTTTTGGTAATTCTTATTTGACACTGTAAGTTGGGAAAAACTTTTTGGAAGCCTAGTGAAAGTGGCACCAATCTTTATGACTGGATGAAGAAATAAAATACAGTGCTTTACAGACACAGGATATTTAGATAACACAAGTACCTTAAGCTGACTGTTAAATTCATCCATTTCAGCAAGTTTAGAAGCAGTTTCCTTCTCAAGGGCATCTAGTTGTTCCTTGAGTCTTTGGCATAATTCTTCCTTTTCTTGGGACTTCTTGTGGACTGAATTGACTCCTGTACCTGCATAAGGAAAGACAAGCAATTTTACAAGGGTTTCTTGAGTTTTTTTCTATTTTTTTCCCCCAGTTTTTAATCACTGTTTGTTATTTTCCTATTACACACACAATCCAAACCTCCTTCCTTAGAAAAATTCCTTGATTTACCTTCCTATTCATATACAACAAGAGGAAGAAATGTCCCCCACACTGAACTGAGGCACACAGGCATTCCATGTAACACATACGGAATAATCTGCAAGTGTTTTTTTTTTTAAATCAGACCAATTCACACCGAGCTTCTCTAGACAGAGACTTCCAGTGTAATCTGAAGTAAAGACCAATGTAAACTTCACATAAATGAACTCCCTTGAGTTTACGCTACCAAAAAAGGGACAAATTGTAGTAATATCTGTGAGCTACAGAGTCTGTATAAATAAAGTTCTAAGCAAAATCTGTGCTTTCTTGCCAAAATGTGTGTGTTTGTCCCTTATGTGGAACATGAAGGAGATAATGGAATGCAGACGAGACAATGGCTCTAACTGGAAAAACATAAAAGTGAAGGTGTTATTAACACCTCTGCACCCTTCAGCCTTGATTACAAGGGATGAGAAATCAGCAATGCAATCAAGAACAGAACTCATGTGCAGGTACTTACTCTGAGTGTTTTCAAGTTGAGCATTTTTTATCCTTTCACTTAACAATTGCTTTTCAGGAACCAAATAGATCAGTTTATTCTGATAATCCTGCAGATGTTGAAGAGAACGTAACAAATTTTAAATACTGTTTATGAATCATTAAGTAAAACTGGATGCATTTTCAAATGAAATTTCAACTCATGTTAATGAAACAGGGATGCAAGTTATCATAAATAACTGGTTACTACATAACATAACAAGTTAACACATAACTGGATAAAAAAATATTACTTCTATACTCTTAATAGAAATAATATTACAATTGAAAGCTTTTGACCCCAAACCATTAACACAGCTGGAAAAATATTTAACAAACATGCTAAAAGTGTAAATATTATCACAAGACTATTTACAGTGAGTGCCCCAAGCCCAACACAAAATAGTAACAACATGAAGTTTCCCTGATGAGCAGACGCATCACATAAAAACACACCAGAGGGTAATTTATGGCAGTCAACTGATTCAAAATAATTCACATCTTGTTACTCAAACAGAGAAAAAAGATAAAAGAGCAGCAAGGTAATTCAACCTAAACACCAACTTGCTCTGAACACAGGACAACATTCCTCATAAAAATGTGAGTCTGGAGCCATAAAAGAATTCTAAATTAAAGAGAAGTCACCATTACTGGTTCACAAAAGAATAGCTGAGGTTTTCACAGCTGTTCTCATTCAACTATCAGCTCGTTTCAGCACCTACAATCATTTCTTTAGCACCACACACAAAACTAAAAGCCTCTGCAATGCTGACAGTCTTGCCTATTTCCCCTCTCCACTGCAATCCAACTGACTCCATATTCCTCCCCATGGGGATGCTTCATCAACAGCATTATGGAAACACAGAACATGGTAAGGGAAAACTACAGTCTTAACACAAAGTTACACACCTCAAGCTGTTGCTGTAGTTGCTTGACTTCCATGATTCCTTGGTCATATTTCCTATCCAAAGCCTCCAGCTCAGTTTTTCGCATTTGCTTTTTGCTGCGAATATCCTGCAACCTGCCTGAGATCTGCTGATGTTTGTCAGTCTGGAAAGAAAGCAGAGACAGATCACACCACATATGGCAAAAATCCCTTTGCTAAACCTGTGGGCAGGTTAGTTCACAATCAGTTCTCTAGAACAACCCAAAATACATGCTTTAGATTCATCATCCAAAACAGTGGAACCCCTAGTGGGCCACTAATGCAGATAGTAAGATCTGAATAATTTAAGATACTGAATTTCAGCATGTGTAGTGAAATTCCTGTCTTACCAGGGCTTCTAATTCAAGATTAAGGCTCTTCTTTTTAGAGGTCAACTTGACAATTTCTTCTTGTTCCCTGTTACGCTGATTAAGAAGTTCTTGGCGACGGATTCTCTCCCATTCCAGTCGTCGCTGGCGCTCGAGCTCCTGCTTTGCTGCCTGAGGAAAAGTTACATCACCTTAAATTACAGTGGAGACGCAGAACTCAGACACCATGATTTGATATAATGTGCTCTATTTCTAAACAGCACAACAGCAACACAACATAATGTCTTCCCTAAAGTGCTCTTAAACACTTCAGCATCAAAGAATGCAGGAAGTGATCTTACAAGATTCTTTGTGCCACACTCCTGACGCTGGATGAAAAAAAGCTTCATAATTGAGAAAGCCTCTGCAGCTTGGAACAGTGCCCATAAAACAGCACATTGACAGATACTGCTCATAACCTCCTTTGAGTATTTCACAGAACTACATAAAATATAGAAGTGTGATGCATGCACTGAGACACCAAGTAGAAGCAAATTTGTCTTGAGTTCGGCTGTCAAAATGTTATCAATTATGAATTCAGTACAGTCTTGTTGGAATACAGATTTTTGCAAAAATGCAAGAAATATGCCCATGAAAATCTCATCTGTCCTGTGAAGCATCTGAAAATCTTTAACCTATACCAACATTGACAACAGACACAAATGATGTTCTCTCTCCAGACAGCCTGACACCAGCCAGGCCAGGAGACAGAACCAAAGCCAGCACTCAAATCCTGGATGCTCTGCCCACTGGACACTGCATGCACATACACATTCCTTAGAGCATTAAAAAATAACATTAAGAAAACAACCTCCCGCCTTTCTATTTCTTTCCTCCTTTCTTCTTCCCTTTGTCTCTCCAGCTCTCGTTGTCTTTCCAGTTGCCTTTCCATTTCCAGTTGCCTCTTCCGTTCCTGCTCCTGGCGCTCCCTCTCTCTTCGCTCCTGTTCTTCCCGTTCTTTCTGAGCCTTCCTTTCAGCCTCTCTCTGCTGCTGCTCCAGCAGAACCTGTCGGCGTTTTTCCAGCTCCATGTTTCCCCTCTCATAGTTGGCTTTCCTTTTGTCCTCAAATGTCACTAAAATAAGGAAATGTCATTATTTCTGCCCTGTGCAAAACACCGCTCTCAAACAAGGACCTCAGTTATGCCACTAAAGATAGATACATCTTGGCAAGCTCAGGTTGTTCAGTCATGGATGATGTAAGCATCTTGCGTTTGTTAAAGTATTATTTTTCTGTTCAAAAATACCTCCAAGTTTTCCTAAGTATATTCCAACTGGGGGGAGGAAAAAAAACAAAAGAGAAGAAAAAGTTCCAGTTTAAAAATTACCACAAAAATGACTTGAATGTTACAGGAAAGCCTCTGACTCTAAAGAATGAAAGAGGAAAGAATGCTGGAGGAAAACATAAAAGAACAGCTTTTATAAGCTGGGAGAAGACTGACTGCTGTTACAAAGGTTTTCCAATGTGCAGGAAACATGAACACACGGATAAAGAGCTTAGTTTCTAAGGGTGTTCCCTGTAAGAGTTCCTGGAGTTAAAACGATCAGACACCAAAACAGGATCAAGCTCAATTACTGCACACAAGGATAAAAAGAGACACAAAGGAATGGTTTAAGCCCCCAGCAGCCGCCCTTCCAAAAAGAGAGGCAAATCCTGTCTTGCAGTGTGCCTGTAACATCGTCAGTAATAGAATTTATGTTGTGCTCAAATTGCTTCCAGTTTTCAGAGAACTGAACTACACTGGGCTCCCCCGCTTTCAGAATGTCCAGTAATGCCAGGAACTTTCAACTAAAAAAAAATTTGCAGTAGCTTGACAGTGTCTGGCCATGAAGGGTTTGTTTTCCAGAATACATTATTAATCAGCACACTTTTCCCTTCCTACAGCTAAAAATAGCTCCTGTCCCTGCCTTCTCAATTCTATTAGATGTAACAGGCTGACTACATCCACTTAACAACCTCCCTACCATCCAAGTTAAAAGGGATCTAGCTCCTGAAATGAAATTCTCCATGGATTTGATTATTTCTTCCACTTGCTAAAGGTTTCAGTGCCCTTCAAAAACAGCCCCATACATTAAGAACATGAACCCTGTTTTTTACCTGGCTGTTTTTTCTGTGGCTCCTCCTCTTGCACAGGTTGGTAAGATGGCAGAGTTCCATTTATATTTTCAGTATATTTTCCACTCCTGGAGGGAAAAAACCCCACCCCACCATTGTTAGAGAAATAGCACAGTTGTGTTAAATACATTACATTTCACTGCCCTCAGTGGTTACCTGAAAGAAGGTGGCACCAGCTCGAGGGGCAGAGTCAGGGGCAGTGGCTGCCCGGCTTTGGCCATGTCCGTGAGGTGCATGGCCAACACAAACTCATCAGCCTTCAGCTGCCCATCTCCATCTATATCAGCCAGGGACCTGCAGGGGTTCAACAGCAGCACCAGTTAGAACCAAACATCTCAATCACTCACGAATTACAGCTGAAACAAGGCACCCGAGAGAAACAATTTTTAAAACTGACGATTCCTGTGAAATGTTTTGGTAAAAATATTTACAGTTAATAACATAAATAATTGATGAATGGAGATGTTATTTTGTTTAATCACGTACTGTTATTCAGATCACAGAATCATGGAATGGTTTATGTTGAAGAGACCTTAAAGCTCATCTTGTTCCAACCCCCCTGCCATGGGCAGGGACACCTTCCACTATCCCAGGTTGCTCAGAGCCCCATTCAACCTGGCCTTGGACACTTCCAGGGATGGGGTGGCCACAGCTTCTCTGGGCAACCTGTGCCAGGGCCTCACCCTCACAGCAAAGAATTTCTTCCTATTATCCAACCTAAACCTACTCTCTTTCAGTTTGAAGCCATTCCCCCTTGTCCTGTCTCTACAGACCCTTGTAATACTCTCTCTCCATCTTTCTTCTAGGCTCCTTTCAGGTAAAGCTTTCTTTTCAGCTTCACTGAAATGCTCTTCTCCAGCCTGAACAATCCCAGTTCTCTTACATTTCCATAAAACACTGAAAAATGGACAGGAAATAGCTGATTTATTGCATTACCAACAGAAGAGCTGGAAAACGAATCCAGGACTATTTTTAACCAGCTCAAAATGCTAAAAACCACTTTTTCAATTTTTTTTTTAAAACATGAGAAAACATTGCATAAAATTACATCAAATTCTACAAGAGGAATCTTTGCATGGAATTCTTTTTTCCCCTTGTGTCTCCTTGACAGTGCAGGGAAGACATGAGCTGGCCCTGAGTACCTCACAGAGGGTAGGAAAAGGATCACCTACCGCCTCTAAGGAGGAGACCATATCAGCCTACAAAATGTTTCCCACAAACTGGGGGTGGTGGGGTGGGTGTGTGTTTGTGTGAAACCAGCAAAATGCAAGAAAGCAGGAGCCCCTTTCAAAGAACTATCTATAGAGATAGAATTGCTGAAATGTGTCCTTAGACTGCACTAAGTGAAATGCTGCATAAAATAAGCAGTTAAAAAAACCCCAAACCTGTGAAAAACAAAAAGGAAACAACAAAACAACCACAAAACCCCCCATCACACACACATCCAGTGAAAAACAAAAGCAGGAGATGATGAAATGAGATTTTTGTTATGTTCACACACCAGCACTATTCACACGTAACAGCACCATTATTACAGTAATTACCATGCATAAGAACCCAAAGAAATATTGGTAGTTTCTTAGGGCAAAACTGAAACTCTGGCCATTAATCCTCTCTACAGGGGCACACAGAGCTCCCTGCACTGGCTCCTGATACCTTCAGGATACACACCCAGAAGGAAAAGAGCCACTGCACGCCTCTTTTATGCCCCCAATACTCCACAGAGGAGCAATACAACCCCACATTCCACGTTTATCTTCATAGCATGAAATCAAAAAAGCTGAGCTTTGCTGCTGCTACAGACACAAATGACTGTCCTGGGATAGAGGAAGAGGACAGGGAACTCAAGAGGAGATGTAAAGCTGTTATGAATTCTGCTGGGCCACTATATTTCATGTATAACATCTGAATTATGTCTGAAGGTGTAACCTAAACTACCCTATCTAGCAGGGCAGATCATTCAAACTTTCAGACAACTCTCATCAGCACAACCACTTTCATTAGCACAATAAAGGCAAGTCTTAACAAATGTGTAACATGCAGATATCTTTATGGAAACTGCAGTAAAACTCAAAAAAGCTGAAGGGTTACTTAATTTTTAATCTTCCTCCATACTTTAACACTAACAACCTAGATTTCAGAATTCTGCTTCTGAAAGGTACAAGCCCTCAGCTCAGCTCAGCGAGTGCATCCCTGGATCAGAAATTGAAGTTAGCATCTCTTCTATTATATGGAGTTTAACAAACACACAAAAAGAGCGAAAAATGACATTATCTCACGGTGTCTTTTAGAAATGTAACTAGTGAACAAACTTAGTTTAACTAGCAGCTCAGTCTCTGTTTATGATTTTGAATCTATGGTGCTCTTCACCATTTCTTATTTAATAAAGTACATTTCCTATCTAAACACCATAAACACATCGAATCAGTAACTAAACTCACCAAATAGTAGCCAGCTGAGTCTGTGAAAGATTTGATTGCAGAAGGGCATTCCTTGCTTGAAATCCTTAGTGAAAGCGTAGAAGATTTTTATTAAAATAAACATTTTGTTCAAAGATTCACATGAGGCAAAAAATGGGTCACGAACTGGGGCATGTTTACTTTTAATATTAATCTAATCCATTTTCATCAGTTGGTTATACTTCCAGGCTTAACAACAGGCATTACAACCTGAACACAATCAAGATGTAAGTATTCTCCTGTACCTTTTTCCACTCAGAGCACCTAACAGAAAAGCTGACGTGAAAAATGGGTATTTATGGTAATCCCCACAGCTGTCACAAAAGCACAGCTGACTGTTTGCCTAAACCTTGAGCTCTCACCTGGAGAGCTTTCCTTGGTAGCAAAGAACCATATACATTTCTAGGCAGGGCAAGAAAACCTTCAGCCCAAAACTGACTGAACAAAAGCAAATATTGAGTCCATTTCTTGAAAGAAAGAACTGTCCTCCTTTTTTGTAGGCAAGGGAACTGAGGCAGAGTGCTTATTCAAAATGGGAAATCTAACTAAAACACACAGGACACTCACACTGACTTTACACCTACTGACTGCTCAGCCACTGCTCTGCTCTCTGCATTACACTGAGGGATTCAGTCTTATAGGAACTTCTGTAAAACTCTCCTCTTGTATTAACTTTGTGTGAAGTCTTCTGAAGCCACCATAATGCCGTGGCACAGCACAGATGTCACTGGAAGCCAACAAGGAATGACTCTCCCAAAATACTTTGGAAAAATTCCAGTCAATGGCTGCAGTTCTGCAGTGTCTTTCCCAAACTGCTTTCCCTCAAAAGATAAAGCCCAAGTATCTGAGCACTGACTAATACAGGAGCACATGGCACAAAAATGATGGTGAATGTCCCCCATTTTCACAAGAAAGAGTCTCACTCCAAAGACTGATGCTTGAAAAATGCCTGCTGACTTTACAGAGCTGAATTCCACAGCCTGTGGTTCTCAGGCTCCTCCAGTATTATCCCACCACCTCCAGGCTTCTCCTCTTCCCTGCAACAGCTGCTGTAGCTTTCCCAGTGCATTTGGCTCCCCCAGGTCTAACACAGAGCCCAAGTCAATGAACTGATGGTTATTTCCATTTCTTGGCTGGCTGAAACCCACTCTCTCCTGCACAGGTCTGAACACCAACATTTCAGCTTTTATTTCACATGTAAGTCAAATCCCCAGCTGGGATTCCATCCCTCAGCCTGTGGTGTTCAGAGGCAGGAAACACTGGTTTTCCCAGACCACACCAAATGCCATACTCACCTGATAAATATCCACTCATACTTTTATCAAGACTGTTAAATTTCTGTCTGTATTTTAATCTGGAGGCCTGAGGAACTGCCCAGTCTGAGGATGTAATCTTTGGTGAATTCCCAGCTAGTGATGCACTAGAGGAAGAATTTGAACTGCAATATAATTTCAAAACAAAATAGAACAAAAACAAAGCAAAAAAACCAAACCAAACCAACCAACCAAATATCAAAAGAGAACCAAAAGAGAAAAAGAGATAAAGAAATAACTCTTAAATCACTTGGCTTAATAAAGAGGCATTGGAACAGATGATATATAGCATCTTCCAGTAATGTGAAACAACTTCCACAAAGTTTTACTTCTGCTAACTTGCTATATATAATTTCATCACAAATACGGAATTTTACAGTGAAAGTAGGAACATCTATCTATAAGGAAACAACATGTTGAATTGAAAATCCTGTTCCTTTGGTATCACAGGCACTTATGCACATAATTGATTGTTCTACGACTGCAAAATAATAGTATAGGAAACCCCAGGAAAATACCTCAACCTTCCTGAAAGTGCTTTACAAGGGCTGTAAAGTGTTAGGCCATTGTCTAAGTAACTTTAGGAGGCATGTAAATGAATAACCATGAGAATTAAAATGGATCTGATGAACTCATAATCAAAAGCAGCTTCTAAAGCTGTTTTAGCCACCATATTCCAGCTCTACCTCTTCTTTCTGTCAGTGACAATGACACACTGAGTGGGAGCTTTTCCAACTCATTTTCTGTAGAACAGTGCTGATGGAGGGTTTAGATATACCCATAAAACTTCCATCTAAACTCCCAGCATTTTCAGTGCCCCATCTCTGAAAATCAGACCAACTCAGGTGAATCCAGCCTTCCTTGTTTAAGGTAATTCCCTGCTCTGTCAAGTAAAAACACTATTTGAAGTGTTATCCAAGGCAATATAGAATGCTGACAGGAACAAAGCCTCTCCAGCACAATGCTGGATTGACATCCCCTGCATGGAATGAGACAACATGATGGTGAAAATGCTGCCAACAGTAACGCTGGAGAAGGGCTCCTTTGTAAAGGTCCAGCACCAGCAGAAGAAAGCTTTCCAATTAAAAAAAAAAAACCAAACAAAAGATGATTCCAGGCACATGCCAAGCCTACAGTCATCTTACAGGACATCTGCTGACATCAGGTGTGTGAGGAGCCCAGATCATGCACCCCACAAGCCCTGAATAGGCAGCAGGGAGTTGCAAGAGCATCTGAGTCACTTCTGGAACTGAGCTGGGGCAGAGGCACCCTCAGGACTATCTTTGGGAGATGCCCCTGGATGCCCAACTGGATAGTTAAGCCCAGTCCCTCACTTTACAGCAAAGCTCTAAAACCAGTGAACCAGAGCAGCTGATTACAAGGATTCATAATCTTCTATTATTCATAAAACAAATTCACACATAAATATTGATAACAAATCCTATTCTTACATGCCTGCTGATTACACGGTGCCTTCTATAATGAATGAGCACATAATGCATAAACATTGCTTTTATGACCACTTGGTAAGGTTTGTTTCTATTTAGTAATGAGGTACATTCCCTTTATGGCACTGTCATCTGACCGCCTCATCTACTTTGGGTATTTTGTCAATTTACTGAAAATATTACTTACTGTGCATATATAAAAACAAAATCTGTCTTCAGACCTGATAGATCATATTAGATAGACTAATTTTTAATAAATGTATTTTGAAAATAGAAATGCTCTGTAAGTTTTGGAAAGTATACTACTTAATTGAAAGATATAGCCGTTTTAAACTTAACTTCCATACCTGCTAGATCCTAAATCAATTAGTGACTGTGCCTTCTGCATACTGGAACCACCAAATCCTCCTGCCATGGGGCCTAAAGAACCAGTATGAGGCAACGCTGCAACAAACAGAAACAAGAAATTAACTCCAGGACTGTAAAGCAACTGGGTATAAGATAATGCTTCATAATCAACATTCACTTTGCTAGAAGCAAGAAAAGCTAATCAGTGTCTTGTTGTTATGATTAACTAGTTAGAACAGAATTAACAGATGTGAACTTTGGAGAAAAACCATTTGTAGGGTTTTCTGTTGAGGGTATTTTGATGGGGGTTTTTTTTTTGTTTTTTCTTGTTTTTATTTTTTTTGTGTGTGTGGTTTTTTTTGTTTTTGTTCTTTCTTTTTTTTTTTTTTAACTGTCATGCATGTGTTAGCATTCCTGTCTGAAATCAGCCACAGGGAAAATAAGATTCACAACTCTGGAAGCAAGTGCTGGACTGTGCTGTACTTACTTGAGGAGAAAGGTACGGACAGAGGCTGCAGGAGGCTGGATGTTCCATTTGGCAACGAGGAGGTACTGACAGAAGGCACCAGGGGAGCAGAGATAACCAAAGGAGGGATGGAAGTCATGGAGGTCAGAGACATGGGAGCTAATGGTGTGATCGCAGACATGGACGTTGGCATGGACAGGTTTGGCATACTACCCATTCCTAGAGCAAAATCCAACAATTCAGGGTTTAACATTGCAGAGGCTTCAGCAAGAAACTGGGTCCCTTATGTGAGGCAGAAACTACACAAAGCAACTGGTGTCTGGAATGCAATGAGTTAAAATAGATGCTCATGTACAATATTTACTTTTTCGCTAAATTTAGGCAAGACAGCTCACAGGAGAAAATATACTGAAGAACAGGTATTTAAAAGAAAAATCTTGACAAGCAAATTCATTCTCAAGGTAGGTTTAGCTACTATTTCACAACAGAGTAAGATCTGGTTCTCTGTAATTTCTACAACTAGTTCTTCAACAAGCCTGGCCCCTGAGAGAGAATTACAACCTCAAAAGCTGTGACAATGATCTACAGGGAAAAGCTGATACTGTTTCTGAACTAAGTCTCTTGCAAGTATCAGAGACCCTGGAAGAATCCATAGGGGTGAAAAGTCCCTATTAGGCACCCAGGCTTAGCAAAGGGCTTCTAGAGGCAGCTGCCTGAGGCAAATTAGGGCACTTGAATTACTGGCTGCATCTTGTGGAAGACAACAGTGCTGGTGAGATGATGGAAAGTTAAGAGAGGTAACTGCGTGCCAACCACAGCTCCCTGTAAATGCATGCCCTCGTACCCAAACACATGAGATTTGGTGATGGGCAGACATTTTAAATCATGTATGTAATTAATATATGCATACATTTAATTTCAGCATAGAAGCGTGAACTCATTTTGTAATCCAGCTGAAGTCATTGTGGATATTTTGTGCTACAAAACAACACAATAACAAGCATGCACTGAATCCCCAGACACCATCAGAAAAAAAAAAAAGTCAAAGTAATTCTATTCAGTTAATCATATAACCAAAATAGACAATCTGATTCATTTTGAAAAAATACGGAAAATAGCTGTTCTACCGAAACTCTCACCTTTGATTAAATTTAACTTTAAAACCCCCAAGTATAAATAGGTGACTGAGTGGGAGGGAGACAAAAAAAGACCACCAGTACAAAATGAGAACCTGCAAGTCAGATGGCAGATGTGAATTGCCTTCTTGTCAAAAATCAATAAATGTTTTTCTTTATTAAAAGTCTTCAAAGAATCAAATTATCAAAAATATCAAAAAAGTGACCAAGTGAATTTCCTAAATCAGAATATCCTTTTTTCACACTGATTCACTAAACTTTCATGGTCAGATTAATGCTTTTATTTGGCTGCAATTAACTGTGTTTTTTTACCTCTGAACACTAAGTAATTATATATTCATAAGTACCAAAGCGAGCTGACATTAGTGGTGAAAATACTGGAGTTTGTTTCATGACAGGAGGGAGGACTGAAGGCAAGTGCTGTCCTTGCAATTTCAGCTTGATGAGTTTCATGGCTATAGAGAACTCCAGTTGATCCATTTTTCCATCCTTGTTCAGGTCCGAGAGTGTCCTTAAAACAAAACAAAATAAAATTAGAGAAGAAATGTAAATTTATCTTTTTTAATTACTGAGAAGCTTTCCTATCAGATTTATTTACTGGTTTTGCACAGGAAAACAAATTTATTGCAAAGTAAATTTTCTTCCTTTGACAACAGTCATACAATCAGAAGTTTGAGTACCCACTTTGTCATCTGCAGAATTCAGTTTTGCATTTGCTGTATATTAAATACTTAACTCCTGATAAAGCAGGAAAACATCCGGGAAAGCAGAAGTCTCCTGCCAGTAGATACAGTTGTTGCCTCTGCTGCAAGCCTCTGCTATGCTTTTCTCTATGCTCCTAGCCAGAATAATTATTTTAAATTAATCCTTGGTAAGGTAAGGAATTAATGCAAGAATCTGGAACAGGATGCAGGAGGATGCATAAACCTCCTAAAGGCACTATACACTGCTATGGAAACTTCATTAATTCACAGTGTGGTGAGGTTTTCTAAGCCTGATACCCACACTGTCTTCTTTTGACACTTCTCCAAATAAACTTAAATACAACAGGAAATATAGACAACAGTGCATACATAACCTCAAAATCTCTGGTCAGACAGATAATATGAAATTTTATTAATATTTACGCATGCAAGGACCAAGCACAAGAATGTAAATAAAACTGGGAGAAAAAAAATCAGACTAACGTTAAGCAACATTTTTCCTTTGATTCTGTTACTGCTCAGTCTAAAACCCCAGGGGCCCACAGAAAAATCTCCTTGCCCCTCTTTCCCAGGCACTGAAGTCTCTGGTTTAGGGGTGAACATGGTGGTGGTGCTGGTTGGACTTCATAATCCTGGGAGTCTTTTCTAACCTTAACAATTCTGTGATTCTATGTGTCTGAAGGAAAAACTAACTTGCATTTAGTTATTTTCTTTAATACTTTTACACTGGTGAGTTCTTCTTAATTATCACAAGCCTCAACATGTCTTTTAACACATGTAAGTCTTGGTAACAGCCAAGTACCCCAAAACTGAGCACAGGATTCTAGTGAGGGCTGAGGGGTTACAGGGAAGAAAATGTTTCAGGTGTTGCACTCACCACACATATGCTGCAAGGAGCAGCACTATTCCGAGTTCCTGTATTACAGGTATCTCATATATCATAACTGTCCTTCTACTAACTTTTTCTGTGACTTTACATTTTTTTCTTGTCTTCTACCTTCAGCGTCTTTCAAGCACTTAATATAGTTTTAAAAGGCTGCATTCAGCATGATCCAATTTGAAATAGCGATGTAAAAATTACTGGTTTTTAATTAATTGTTGGTACACATTTGGGCTGAATCCTTCCTCTAAATTTAGTAAAGTTAAAACAAGATTCAGACAACACTTTCTACCTTGACTGCTGAAAGCCTCTTTGAAGCAACACAACACACCAAAGGCAGTATTTGAATGCTATGCATCTCCTATCTTAAAAAAGAAAATCAAACAGTAAAGAATACCTTACCATATTTCAGCAAGGATTGAAGATGGTAGACCTGATTGCAAAAAAAAGGTACGTGCTTGATCACCTGTGATAAACAAGGGAAAAAAGACAGACTTTCACACCAGAGACAGATTTTTGAAGAGCTCAGCACTCTCTTGGGGGATCAGGTTTATGAAAGAAATCCCCATGCTGGATTGCCAAGCTTTCCAGGGGTTTTTGTCCAGCTTTTAATGCTGGTGACAGTGATCGTCAGATACCCATGTATTCCAAAATTCCCAATCTTTGCTCTGAGAAGAAATTTCAGATAGCTGTAAAAACGTTAACAGGTCACAAATTAATGGCTGCCAACATCTTTAAAGATGCAAGAATTAAAGAATGACTGAAAATTTAGTCCTGCCCCAATTACTCATGCAGGCAAGGATGAGCATGCTATTTCTTTCCTTCTCCTCTATCCCATCTATCTTGAGCCAGTACTGTGTCTCTAGAAAAACTAGGAAAACACCATGTTCTAAATAATACTCTGTTCTGTCAGAGAACACCCACTATTTCAGTATTTCAGTGAGGGAATGGGAACTGTTGTGCAATCCCATACCAAGTTCCACATCAATTGGCACACACAACAAAACAGGGACAGTGATGTTTATGCCTGCATCTGAGTGAATTACAGACGCTTAAGGCTAAGACTTCAGGTTACTCTTTCAGCTCTCCCCTCCCTTATATTCATACACAACCTTTTATTTCAAGTATTTGCCAAATAAATAACAAAGCCTGCAGATGTAGGTGCAGGTAAGAGCCCAGATGTGGCCTAAGGATTAGCCCCTGGGACTGCACATTTTTCAGCTGGAGGTAAACACCAACCTTCCAGTGCTGTTTGGCCAAAGCAGGAGTTAGGTGCCAGAAGATGTGCATGTTCCATACCGACAACTTCCCACTCTCTCCTCAGTCCTTTCCAGCCCCAAAAGAGGAAAAGCAGGGCCAGTGGAGCAACTAGACAGGGCATTAATGCATAGCTGGGTAGGTAGGAGCCATCAGAGCTGGTCTTTAGTGCCCACCAACCCACAAAGAATTCTTAAATTAAGACATCTTTGCCAATGAACTTGAGTCCTTTGTGATATAACAAGCAGATTTTAAATTTAAAACCTGCAAATCCTGAGGTGCATAGCAATGTGACCCAATTGTTTCAGAGGAGAAGCAGCTGAATGCAACTGGAACTGACAGCAGGCCCCTGCAAAATGCCATTAGTCCACTCAGAACCTGCTGAAGGCCCAACGGGTAATAAATTTCAAGCAGCTGCTAACAAGGACAAGCTGTCAGCATCCCTCTTCCTGCCTCATCCTCCCAAACAAAGATACCAAACAGCACAGCATTCTCTCCTCAGGCTGAGGACAGCCACTTCTGCTGTGTCTGGTGTCACTCGCCACAACAGCTACTGTAAGAGCTCCCTGGCAGCCCCCCATCTGAGCACGGATTTTGCCTGATATTCTCTGGTTTTTGAAACTAGACAGAATGGCAGCAACAGCTGATGGCTGCAGAGGTGACAGGGTTAAACAGAACAGTGTTCCCGTGCCAGACTTTAGAGAAAAGCTTGTTAAGTTTACTAATAACCTGTGGCCGTTTGGCTGAAGAATATAGTTATTAGTCACACAACAAAGGGCTAGAAATAGGATGCAGTTCTCAAACTGTTTTACAGAGATAGGTATGTGTACACAGAAGTTAATGTGTAATGCAGAGCCTTAGACCAACCTGTAATGTAACCTCCTGTGGGTTTAAGGCTATCAAACTGCTTGTCATGCTTGGCCCGCTCTTCGGAGGTGATGGCCCATATGTTTGGCCCTCCTGGAAAAAAAACCCACCAAAACAAACCAATAAAAAAAACAGTGAACAACCAAATGGATTGAAAGCTTTCAAAAATAAAGCACAT
Organism: Pachycephala philippinensis; assembly: GCA_013397055.1. Classification (NCBI taxonomy): domain Eukaryota; kingdom Metazoa; phylum Chordata; class Aves; order Passeriformes; genus Pachycephala; species Pachycephala philippinensis. The sequence goes on from VWZT01006819.1 coordinate 544,826, forward strand.
CACTTGCAAAATAAAAGCTTGGCTTTCTCAAGAGACAAAGTTCGACGTGGACACACCCAGCTCCTACCAGTTTGGCAAGGACGTTATGCAACACAAACCTGCTTCCCAGATGTGCAAGCCGAGCTGAGACAATCCCCCAGCCAGCCTGCTTCACCCTCAGCTTTCCAACAAGCTCTGTCGTCCTCCAGAGCTGGTGCAGAGCAGCTTCCTGTCGCTGCTGATTGTTTGCAGCCCGGGCAGGATGTGTCTCACCACCCCTGTGTGAGCCAAACGCTCCCCGGGCTCACTGATGAACAAATGGATTCGGTGTCACCCAGGTTCTCAGGCTCAGGGTTCACACCCTCCAGCTGCCAAACAGATTTACACTTGTCTTGCCAACACCTAAAAGCAAAATTGGGACTGCTAACAACAATAATTTGGTTTTGTCTGATCAAGGAGTGACACTTTGGGCTGGGTTGTTTTTTTTTTTAAACAGCATGCAATTTCCACTTCACATTTTTCAATCCTTTATGGAGTATAAAATATTACAGCCTGAGAGTAGGAATGAGAAATTACAGGGAATAACTGTGTTTACAGAGCTGTGCTGGTAATACCAGGCAGAACCAGATGGACTTTCAGAAATGCTCCAACCTGCTGCATACAGATCAGGGTGTGTGTCCCTCACAGGAAAAGCAGCTTGCCAGAAATAATTCAGTTTGTTTTTTAAGTAGGAGGAAGTTTTAGTCGGGAAGTTCTTGACAAATATTTAATTTTTCAAATCAATGAATACAAGAATTAGCCAAAATTCTGAATGGAACCACTCAAAAAAGAATTAAAAGGTTATTACATGAAAAACACTTCTAAAATTACATTCTGCTGAGCATTACTACTTCCAAAGAACTGTTAATCTATTCAAGTGTTTGTATTGCTCACTAAAAGACAGTCAAGGGAATAAATAATTCTTCTAATAAGATATTAACAACTTGCTTTAAAAGCCACAGCACTTTGAAAGAAAGCTACTATAAAATGCTTCCTCTTCCTACATAAAGCTTATTTCAAAGCTTTGAACCTCCAAAATTTCAAGTGTTTTTACACTGTTTTTCAAAGAATAACAACAAAGTGAAGGGACTGTGAGCTGATGTACTGGCCAATATAGGCACAGTAATGATGTTAATCATCTCTCATCTGTGTTTATCTACATAAACAAATACATTTTCAAAAAAAGACTTAATGTCTCCTCTTAAGAAGGTCCTGTTAAAACTGTATTTCTCCTTATTTGTGTACAGATTTAATTCTTCACCCTTGCTCCTTTAGAAGAGAAATAAAATACTTGAAAAGACCAAAACAAAACACAAACTCGCTGGGGGGATGCATGACAGAAAAGATGTGAGGGCATTAGGATACAACCTCTATACACTTGAATTTGCTATACCAATTTGTGATTTAGTGTGGCTTCAATGAAAGGGTCTTCTTGCAGGTTACATGTGAAATTGCACTTCAAGATATGCCCCCCTCCCCCTCCCGTTTTTTTTCTTCTGATTAAATGAGTATATTATCAATATCTAATCTAGATTTAAAGTGAAGTAAAACTAAATCAGATGCCTAGAAGTCAGTGGGCACTGTGAGCATTACTGTAAGACACAAATGAGGACAATTTACACCCAACAGCAAAAATTAGAGCAGCACTTAGATTTCTTTAAAGTGCTAATTTTAAGATACAAATGGGAAGTGCATAATGTGGTTATGATTACAGAAATTATCCCGACAAGATGAAGAAATGTTCCTAAAGCTGCCAGCAGCAACTTCAGAGAACGTGACCACTTTTTCCATTTATGGAAAACAAAATATTAACAAAATTACATTTTCCTTCTATTTAATACTCCTCTTTGAACATCCTTTGAAAAAGGCAGCTGCAAAACGCCTCGCTTTTTTAAAATCAACAACAGAAGCATTAAGACCACCACAATATATTCACATGGTCAGTGGCTGCAATGTGATAGAAACACAGTAACAATTGCTTGACCAGAGTTATTATCATCACCGTAGCCCCTCTAGAGAATCCAATTTACACTGTAAGGCAACTTTTGTTTATATATGCACAGTTTCTTATTTCTATGTCACAAATTAAGAAAGAAGATGGCAATCAATCTTGAAAATCTAATACATTCCTGTAGTCAAAGAGTTGGTTTACTATCTGGTAAATTATGTTTCCTCTCCAGCTATGAAATTCGAAGTTTTACACAGCATTGTCTCAAATGTGCTAAAACCTTGCAGGTCAGCAAATCACCAAATTCACCCGTAGCTGGATGATGATTAAAATCCCATTCAACAAGAGATTCAAAATCCACATTCAGCCTTCATTCTCATTTTTGCCTTCCTTAACACACCCAAGAACATCACTATTTTTTGCACACTTGATATTTTGCACACTTTTACCTCTGGAACTACATCTTTAAAGTCCTTTTTGATCCATGCCTGTGATTCCATGATTTAGTCCAACACCCCTGCAATGAGCAGGAACACCTTCAACTACACCAGGTTGCTCAGAGCCTCATCCAACCTGGCCTTGAACACTTCCAGGGATGGGGCAGCCACAGCTTCTCTGGGCAACCTGTGCCAGAGTCTCACCAACCTCATTAAAAAGTTGTATCTTACATCTATTTTAAATCTACAATCTTCTAATTTAAAACCATCACCCCTTCTCCTGTCTTGACAGGTGCTGCCAGAGTGTTTGTCCCCATCTTTCTTACAGGCCCCCTACTGAAAAGCCACAAAAAGGTCTCTCTGGAGCCTTCTCCAGGCTGAACAACCCCGAGTTTCTTTCAAGTATAAATTTCATTTTAAAAAAGAAATCTTTGACTAAAACCACATTATTATATCAACAAGTGCTTCTACAGCTTTCCACAGTCCGAGTGAGTCAGTGCAAGCAGCTGTCATGGAACAGTGATAACTACAAACACATTACCAAAAGTACATTGTGGGAATGTTTCAGGGAGCTGAACATATACCCAGAAAACACCAACCTGATAATAATTTATTTTCAGAAGTAAGAACAATTTCAGATTCTCTCTTTCCCTAGGGACAGAGACTGAAAATCTTGTTTTTCTGGTGATTAAGTCCATAAAGATATGCTCTCTGCTGTTTTCTTTATAGGCATGGAAGAAAATGTAGTAAGTCTTAAAATCCAATATATAAAAATACAGATTTTTAAAAACTTAAATATTCATAGCAGGAATTCAGATCTAAAGAACAGCACACCTTTAAGTCACCACAGCTCTCACAGTGAAATTTTAGTGCTTGTCTGTAACTGAACAAAGGTCCAGAAAACGAAGTTTTACCCTAACATCACTTAAGAGAGAATGTCTGCCATCTGCAGCCTGAACTTGAACAGGTCATTGTTTTCTGAATAGAGGTTAATAACTGTTGGACAATGAAAGTATTCGTGTAAAATAAAAAAAAAAATAAAACCCACAAATGCTTCTGGTAGGGATACACAGTGAAGGCAGTCAAACCCCACCCACACTTATTATTTAAAGGATTCACTGTTTTTTTCAACTCCCACCCCATATGCCACAGAAACAAGATAAAGAGCACAGCACAAGAGGGAAGGCTGAACCACTGAGAGTGCTTATATTTATCTTATCCAGGTGCTCACAGCTCTTTTGATGCTACCACTTGGTGATACCATTAAGTAAAATATGTGTACAGAAAAGCTCATATTAAGATTCCTCAAAATACCACATGAAAATACCATACCAGTCCATCTGAAATAAACACTTTGAACAACGGACTCACAAAGCACATCACAACACAATTCTATGAAGTAACTGTTGTGTTTACCTACAGTACAACCAAGACTATCCCAAAAACGCAGACAAAATTAGTCTGAAACTCGGTTCTCCTGTGCCAGCACCACCAAATCATGCTACCATTCTCACAAATATTGTGACTGCTTCCCAAAACTACCGCAAGTGCAACTGCTGAGAAGAGTGACACAGCCTGGTTTACACACAACCACGTTCTGGGCATGCTGAACAGTGATGAAGGGAAAATACTCCTTTTCTGGGAAGGGCAAAACTGCAGGAAGAGTCAAACATCTGCCATCCAAGATGCATCATCTAAACTTATCTGGCTTAGCTCAGCCATTTTTTGCACTAACACGCCTTCAGCTCCAGGGTTGAGAAACATCTTGCCAGTAAACCAGATCAAATGAATTTTGCAGAGACATTGCTGTTCTTCTTCCTTCCTCATGGCCCCAGTCCTCACTCACGGTAAGTCATGCATGAATCACAAACCAAACTGCAGGTGTCTGCTCTTCACAGACACCTCTCTGACCACAGCATTGGCAAGAGGCAGGAATCTCCTTTTTGGAGCAGTGCTGAACCTCTGGCTCTCCAAGCAGCAGTGAACTACAGTCCTTTTACACATCAGTTCCCCACCAGAAATCAAAATACAGTGGCTACTACATGCTCTCACTAAAGGCATTGCTGAAGACAATGATTAGTACATTACTACTTTCCTGACTCAGCTTAAATTTCCTGGACATTTTCGAGACATAAGTAATTTTTCCCAACTGTAGCTGGTAAAATTTTGGAGAGGAAAAACAGTACAGTCTCTCTGACAAGAAGATATCTCATTAAATCATTATTCTTCAAAATAGGTTAATTTAGAATCTTACAACTTCATACATGAAGCAAGACCCACCTGGATGAAGCCAACACTGTATTTGACTACCCTGCATTTTCAGGAATCAAAACTCAAGAAATGCTGAACTCAAGAGATTTTCCCCACAAAGACTTTCCCTAGAACAGAGTAACTCTGTCTTCACCTGCTTTTTTTTGCTTATGAAAACCCACATGTCTATATTAGTAGGGCTTTTGGAAGACAAAGGTCAAACTTTCTTTCTTTCCCAGAGAAGGCTGGTGCTTTCAGAGAAGACTGAATAAATGTCAGCACTGGCATTTGTTCTCGATATCCAATATTGGAAACCTGGACGCGAGGTGCAGAAATGTCTCTGCAGATTCCCTATTCCAAAACAGAAAACCGACAGTGACAGCTCCTTTACCTGCCCACTCCAAAACTCCACAACACATCCAGGAGTTCAATGTCACATGTGGAGTCTGCCCATGTAGAAAGCACATGTGGAATGACAAAGACCCAAACACCTGAAGCTAAACATGATTTTAACCTACTCTCAAGACTTCTCTAAGAAAGAAAACATACATGCTGACCTCACCTTCATGTACCAGGTATTTCTGTAATTCAGTGTGGCAGCACTCACAATTTTCTAGTGTTGGAAATAAGCAGCTATGCTGGTGATTGAACATCTTCAGTTCCTTCAAGTTCATTTTAAATAAAAGAAATCTCTCTAGGTGAGAGTAGGGGGGTCTGCTTGTGGCAGGATCACAGCATTTCAGGAAAGCTCCAGAAATGTCTTTACAACACTGCATCAGACAGATAACCTTCTGAATAAAATAAAGGACTTGCTTTGATGGGCTGCCAACATCAAAAGGGAAACAAACACTGTTCTTTCCTTAAAACTGTAAATTACCATTGAAAAAGAGGGGAGAAAAGGAAGTGCAGTCCTAGAAGAAAAGTAAATAGACTTGAAATACTCTGTAAGACCTCTGCAGTTAGTACTGCCCATAGGCAAAGGGTAGCTGCAGTGAGAACAGCAGGATTACTGATAAGGAAAAACCATAAGACATTTCTCACATTCTCCAAAGAACTGTCTTTGTTTCTCATTCACAGGCATTGCTTGTTTTTCTCTAATAAAAACCATGCTCCCACGACCTACAAAGTTAATTAACTCCACAGAGATAATACACCTAAATTGAAAGAGCATTCCTTGTACATATAAGTCACGAGGATTATGCCACCACCTCTTTAACTATCAAAAAAACCAGCATAATGCTTCATAATGACCCTAAATAAATATTTATCCCTATGTTTAAAGACGGGGAAATTTCAGCACAGACACGCAGCAACGTGCCTCAAGCTGTATAACAAGGCGTTTTCCTTAATGCAACCAGCAATCACATTACAGTCTCCCATTAGGAGCCTCCAGAGAGTTGTCTGGTCTAGGACATATTGGGATAACTCTAATAATTCCAGTCTTTCTGTGTTTGCAGATGAGTTTACCACAGAAGTATTTATTACAGATTGGATTTAATACTCCCAATTGAGATGTTGAATCAGACTTCTAATTTTTCCTCAGTGGTGAGTAAACACTCCAGGAGTCTGAAAATACACAGAACATGTTACCATTAGTCTGAATTTGAGATTCCTTATCAGTGTTATTGCTATTTTCAATATTTGCTTCCCTCCTTCGCTGTTTATTCTATATATCAAACACAGGAGCAAAATGAGTAATGACCAGCATTTATCCTTATTTAGGTTTGTTAATGTGTTATGAAATACTACTGCGGTGGCTTTGGGTCCATCCCAAAGCATCACCTGCTCTTCCTTGAGGATTGCACCTGCTCTTCCCAGCTTCCACAGTCTGAGGCTATGGCAGGAGCTACATGCAATCTCCTTTCACAATGCATGCATTAATCCCCCCACTACCTGTGCTACCAGAAATGCTCCATGGAGGCTCTCAGATTTATTAAGCAACACCAAGGCAGCTGCCAGAGGCAAAGGGCATCTCTCTCTGTGCTCAACTGTAACTTCAGCAACTTCTTTTAGTGTGCACATAGTTAAAAGGAAAAACTTGTAGCTAAAGCATGTTAAACACAGGGAAACATGATTCTCCTTCAATTTTGTGTTTTCACTACATTTACAAGAATCGTGCCCATTGAAGCAGAGAGAATTTTCAAAGATTTTCAAGCATCTCTGGTGTGTTATCCAAAAATAACTGGTACCTGCAGACAGGTTGTTAAATAGTGTCAGGCACATGCAAAGCTACAAGATTTGGCCAAGAAAAGCTTGTTTAATTGAAAAGCAAACTTACAAAAATGTGGACAAAGCAACAGCAGCCACATTGCATTTTAGGGTACAATCCACATTCTTTACATTATGTACTGAGTTTCCAGATATTTTGTATACTGGGAACCCTCAGGTTGAGCGGGTCTCTAAAATCAAATATTGAGCTTGTTTATACGATCCACCTGCTCCTGTGAGATGTGGTGCAGAATTCTGCCTGGTGATCTTGTCACTGGCAGCCCCCATTTTGACACACAAAATCCATCCATAAAGAAGAAACATTAGAACACAGAACACTCCGTGCCACGCAATGATCTCAATGTAGAAACATAATCCTTGCTTTTAGAAGGAGTATAATCCCTAAAACAATTTAGAGATACATAATAGTGTAATCCATGCTAACAGTATAGATCCAATTCTTTTCTGAACTGTACAGAACAGTTGACTATTCCAAAGCACTTAAACTATCAGTTTATAACAGCAGGATAGTATTTCTACACTTTATAAATATCACACAATCTTTTAGCTCATTAAGGCTATCCATTTTCACAAGATCCTCTCTAATTAAATTATTGCCAATTCCACTGAAGCCCTAAAAAAAAAAACCACCGCACACCAAGGAAGCAAAATACCGAAAAAAACCCAAACAAACAAACAAAAAATGGGTTTAAAGTTTTGTTAGAGCTCCACTAATGTAAAAGTACATTAGGAAACGTGCACAAGAAATGTGTATAAACTTGACAGTACTCTGAACTGCAAATTAACATGCTACCTTCTACACTAGTTTTCTGTAAAATTATTGACAATTTAGTCAATAGGGTTTTTTTAAGTTTTAATGAAGCAAGTTTCCTACTTCTCATCAAGAAGTGAAATCACTATAACATGCAATGTTGGTAAACTCATGCTTTATTCTTAAAAGTTAATTAACTTTGCCTTTTCTTACATGAAGAAGTTGGCACAAAGAGTTGGGCTTAACCTAAGTCTTTGCCAGATCTAGAATCAATACCAGCAATTGATATAAAATTATTTTCTGCCTAATTCTGGAGAAACAATGACACTGAAATCAGCTGTAGTTGCTGAGTTACACTGATGCAGCGCATGAAACAAGCCCATTCTTCTATCCAGTGACAGCTCTGTCTGTGCCCAGAATCACAGAACCACAGAATCATTTAGGTTGGAAAAGACCTTTAGGATCATGGAGTCCAACCATTAACCCAGAACTACCAAGCCCAGCACTAAACCATGTCCATCAGTGCCACGTTTACACGTCTTTACCTCCAGGGATGGTGACTCCACCACTGCCCTGGGCAGCCTGTTCCAGTGCTTCCCAACCCTTTCAGTAAAGAAATTTTTTCCAGTATTCAATCTGAACCTCCCCTGGTACAACTTGATGCCATTCCCCCTTGTCCTGTCATTTGTTACTTGTGAAAAGAACCTGACCCCACCTGGCTGCCCCGTCCTGTCAGGGAGTTGTGCAGAGCCAGAAGGTCCCCCCTGAGCCTCCTTTTCTCCAGGCTGAGCCCCTTTCCCAGCTCCCTCAGCTGCTCCTCATCAGACTTGTGCTCCAGACCCTTCCCCAGCTCCGTTCCCTTCTCTGGACACGCTCCAGCCCCTCAGTGTCCTTCCTGAATTGAGGAGCCCAGAACTGGACACGGGATTTGAGGTACATCCTCTCTGGTGCCCAGCACAGCAGGAATGGTCATTTCCCTAAACCCGCAATTCATGCTTTTGGATGGATTTTAGAAATGGAAAGAAGAGAAGAAAAAGTCACACCAACAAGACTTTCCAATGGAAGGTATGAAAAAATCAAGTAAGCAATATTATCGTGGCATAACATAATCATACTTTGCCAAATTCTCCAGCTTTAAGACCTGCCTCTATTTGCTTTTAAGGTGAGCAAACTTTCAGCTGACAGACTCCATGTCCTTCCTTCCCAGCCTGACACAAAAGATGGAAGAGATGCTTATCCTTCAGTTAATGACAAGTCAGAAGCTTTTTTGAGTAAACTCATCAACCTGTACAGTATCAAAGCCTTCCATGAGGAAAATAAAAGTTTTAGTCATATGTTTGTGGAAAAAGACCACCAGAGCTTAGACAAAACATTCCTAATCCTGGAAATGGATGTTTTATGCTGCTGCTGCTCACCAGCATTCACAAAACACCCCTATGATTTAATTAAAAATTTACAAAAGGACAAGTTGTTTAATTATTGTCTAGCAAATCTCTGTGGAGCACAGCAAAACTAATAAGATTCAGGTGAGTTTCCATCTGTGGCAGCCAATAAATCTTTCTGCACCAGGAGAAATGCAGGCAGTAAAAATACCAGGCAAGAGGATACAAAATGAACCTTGAAATTGGGTGCACTAAAGGAAATTATTCTTCCACAAAGACATACACTGACAAAATCAGAACAGAATTCTGTTTCAGGAATATCAGGTCCTTTCTAGTAATTTTTGTAGCTCTCATCGCTATCTGGCCTTTAGAGTAGAAACCACATTTCCGGGTTCTCAGACTTGAGGAGGAAGTCTGGGACCAGGAGGAAGGCTGATGGGTTATATTTACAATGGAGAACTGGGATACAGACTTGAAAGAGAAGAGGAAAACAGAGGAACCAAAAAAAACAACAACAAAAAATTACACAGGCAGGGTGGGAGAGAAGAAAAAATGAAGAGGCATTTCCTGAATAATCTTGGAATAAAATGAAATTAGGAGATAATTCAGGAAACAAAACACAGTCCTTGCAGCAGAGACTGAATATTCCCCAGCTGAGATCCCAGCCCAAGCTGAGCCAAGCATGTGGTGGTACTGCTCCAGGATGTCTCCTCAGCCCCAGTGCAGCTCCTGAACAAGAGGTAGTGCCTCATCAGTACAAGGAAAATCCACCTTTCTCTAATAATTTAAGGAATCCAAGACCTTTTGTCAGCTTCTCACAGTTCTCATTACTTGACACTGTGCAAAGTGCTCTCTATGATTGATATCTGCCAATGGTACTTTCATCTGGTGCTGGTTAATCCTTGTGTTATCAGAGAGTCAGTACCATTCCCTTGCCTACAAAACAATGGATGACCTTGGGAAGGTGACATCTGCTGTTTCCACCATCCCCACCCTTTCTTTTCCAAGCTGAAATGCCTTAGTCAATGCAATTAATCCACATATGGAAGCTGTTCTGTAATCATTCTTGTTACTCTACTCTTTGTAACTTCTAGTCCTGGCAGAAAGAAAAGATGGAGGGAAAACTGGAAGAAAACACAAAGGAAACAGAAGCAAGAGTAAGAGTTTGCTTAAACAGTCCTCCTTAGCAGGTTAAATTACTTATTAACAGAACCTGCCAACTATATCCAGCACATATACAATATTATTTTCCTAGCACGCATGGGGGTTTGATTTGAAACATAATAAATTAAAAACTGTTTAATTTATGTTCATACAACCACTGGTATCAGTTTATATCATAGTCCCTAATCCTGCCTTGCCAATGGCTCATAGGGACATTTCGAGGCTAGAATTTGGAACAGAATTCTTCCCTGGATAATACAGTTATTACAGTTTCTCAGTTGCCAGAAACCACCAATTTAGCAAGCTTCTTGAGCCAAAAAGGTCCCCAAAGAAGAAAAAAAAAAACAAACCAGCAACCATTTAATACCATTTAATAGCCATGGCACAGATCTTTCCTCCTCAAGTTTTGATTCCATGTACTGTTTCCAAAATATCTTAAACACAGTGAGTCCTAAAAATGAGTTGTGAGTTGTTCGTTGTGTGAAACAAACAACCCAACCAACAAACCAACCCATTTTCTTCTGCTAACCTTCAACTCAGTCATTTTACTAGGTGTGAATATTCCTTCCCTTGTCAGCATTTTCTATAATGTTCTGGCTTTGTTTATGGCTGTCTCTAAAAAAGCCCTAAACTATCCTTAGCTGTCTCTAAACTAAACTAAACAACTTTCATCCATTTGGTCTCCCTTAGCACAGGAGCCACAACCTCTCTCTGGCCACCTTTTTCACAGGTATCCTTACTTTGTGTATAATTCCAGATCCTTTTGTGTAACAGGTTCTGGCAACTACAGAGTGGATCATTTCCAGAAAAGGGAGCTTAGTGAATGTTATCTTCAGGTCAGGATAAAAAGGACTGTCTGTGTATTTCTTAATCCAGTCTGAATACAGAGAACACAAGAAATAGGAGGAGCAGAGTAACTCTGCTGGCCTTCCAACCCACATCATCTCCATCAGAAACAGTTTATACATTAACTCACACCTGTACATTTCATTTCCCCAAGCGAGAAGATTTCCTGTGAAGCACAGCGCTACGGATGCACTATTATTTGTGGCACAACAAATTTCACTTGTAGCTGGTGAGAAAATATAAGTGTACCCCTATCAGTATTGTTATACAAGTATCAACATACACTGTAACAATTGCAGAGTTCTGTAACAGTGAAACCAGGACTTTTCAGGAAAGATGTGCTTCCTAAAGAAACAACTGGACTGCAGAGATCATGGTTCAATGCTAAATCATGTTTATGAAAAGAAATGCAGGGAAAAATGTTGGTGCATAATTTAAAATACACCACCTCTTATTTATATATACATACATAAAAAACTTCTAAGCAAATTACTTCCCTAAGAAGAAGTGAAAGAGCAGTAAAAGTTCTTGATGTTCAGTTAATCTTACCTGTTCTTGAGACTCGCATACAGAGAACTTCACATCCAACTAAAGCACAAATGCTTTTAGCTTATTAAAATATCTTCTCTGGAGGTACCCAGTATGAATGCTAGTCCCATGGACACTGACATTCTTTCATCCTTCCAGGATTTCACCCCTTCCAGCTCTCTCAGTGATGATTTAAAGCTACTGTCCCATTGTCGGAAAAACAACAGATGTCCGAAAGAACTGAAGCAGTGGAAAGCCTGAACACACAAGACTCCTAATTAAAGTAATAAGGCATTATATAAATATATTTGACAGACCACAATGCCTGAAAAATGTGTTTGTTCTTGCCATTATAATTAGTGGGCTAAACCTGAACTCATTCTGCCAATACTGATTAGTATCATCTATGGCCTGTTCAAAGGGATGATCACAGATGATTTGGAATTTAGTGGATGCTAAGATGGTGCCACTTCACACAATAATCATCAACCCTAAATTGCAACAACCACATGAAGTGGCTTATCAGAGTAGTGTACTTCCCAAACTTTGCAGTTAAACCTTCAAGGAAATGAACATTTTAACAGTCAGAGCCCTTTGAAACTTGGCCATGTGGTACATTTATGTTTCTGAGTCTTTTCAGCTAAGCCTTCAGCCCTCTGCTCCATTTTGGGGAAGTATGCAGATCTTCTTGGGTTTTTTTGTTTTGGTTTTTGTATGCTTTGAAGAAAAAACACTGGGAAGTCTCTCTGACATCCAAAATGAGTAAAATAGCTTGCGTTATAGTATTACTATTCCAGATAAAACCTGTCCTGGGTTCCCCGCTTCAGGGTAAACTTACCTTATAAAAGCTAACACGTGGTACTAACAAAGTAAAATCTTAGCAAGACAAAGCTATAGGCTTAGAGTAAGTCAACAGCTCAAGATCTAACACTAATCTTCATTATTATCTAATTCTTCATTACATTTTAGGAGCATAGGATTGGAAGGGACTTCCAAGGTCACCATGTGCAGACTGCTGCTTCTCCAAGAAACTCTAATACATTAATTCCTTTCTAAAATGCAAGTTCTGCTTTAAGGCAATCAGATTTCCTCCTTGATCATGGTCCAGAATGTCACTGCTGACAGAACCATTCCCATTTGCACAGCAACTGCATCAACAGCTGGTTCATCTCTATTTACCCTTGTGGTAACACTGTACTCAAAGACAAGTAAGTTTCCTTCCTTAATGCTGTTCTGCCCAATAAGAAAAAATAAAGAGCAAATTTATTACTGAATAGGAAATGCAATGCAATTGAAATTAAAACCCAAAACAAAACAGTAAGCTTTTATCCGGGCAGGTTAACAAAGGCAATCCCTTTATTCTTTCTCAGCACTTAATTAATTACACTGAAGCCCAGCTCTGTATCTATTTCACTTCCTGGGATTTTTTCCCCCTCTTAAGCAGATAACCCAAATTCTACCCTATAACCCACAAGATGTCTCACCAGTGCCTGAAGCAATAGCACACAGCACTCCTTATTTCATCCACCACATTTTAGGATGCATTTCCTTTCCCTCAAATCACGTAATTACTACGTGATCCTCTAACACATCCGGTTGTCTTCCTTGTTAGTCACAGCCAACTGCTGAGTTCCCAGCATACAGCAAAAATTCTTCTAGCCCATAATGGTATGGCTAAAAAGCTACTTGAAGTCAGCACAGCAGAAATGTGATGAAATTTAACCAATGATATGCAGCCCACACTGTGTAATTCTGGCTGGAAAATTACTCCAGAGTTTGTCGTCTTCCAATTTAACCAGCATACGTTTGCTTTTTACTGATGATATTGCCATAAATAATCATTAACACTAGCATCATGATAAAATCCGTGAAGAATAACACGACTACAGCATTCTGGTCTAAAACTTGCATTTTCTTTCCCTTTTAGCCAGTTATTTCTCTAATGAAATCCAACCATGGGATCTGTTACACTTTTTCTACAGAACTCAGGTATTGATGAAGGCACAAAGTGCAACCTTCCCTTGTTAAAACCTAACTCCTAACTTGCATTTACTCCATTTAACATATACGTCCATGCCTAACTATTTTTTCCTTTTAAGATTTCCTTTTACATCTTCCATGTGAAATCTTATTATCCTCACAATTAAATATAAATAATATACCTTGCATTCTGCAACCCTACAGCACTATTTCCGACTTGCTAGATTAAAGAAAACATGTAATATGGCAAACACACTGGAAACCTAATTTTTTGCAGGGTGTGACAGTGGAAGATAAGCACCCCTCTGACTTGAGCGTATGAATTTTGTTCCATATCAACTGACACCACTGCCCTCACTGAAACGAAGGGTTAATTCATAAAGACAGAAAAAATATTTGCTCTTGTCTTATAATTTCTTTCCTCTTCCTACTTTTAGATGGGAGAACAAGTTCTGATAGTTGTTTTGCAAGGTCCAATTCAGCTTTGTATCTTTACCTACGCTTGCTGATATTCAAGTCTACAGTTTCCGTATCTACAGTGCACACAGAGTGAAGAGTCAGGTTGCACTCAAGCAGCTTTTAATTGAACTCTGATGACCAGGGTTGCTCCTAATTCAAAAAAATTCAGACTGCAAAGCTTGAGACTAACTTTTTTTAAAGAGAAGGTGCAGCAGAACCTGTTGGTTGAGTGTTTTACCTATGACACCAGTGGAACCATGCCCTCACAGAACCCCTTCATGTCTGCTTTAGTCTCCAACACACCTAAGTCTGAGGATACAAAACTCAATACTATTCATAGAAGCACAAAATCCAGTTTTACTTATGAAGGTTTAGAAGCACAACTATTACTTTCTACACCTCAGTTTATTAGAGATGTTTTCCTGCTGGACCACAGAAAATTTATATCGAAAGGAAACAGGTGGTAGAAGGGAAGAGAAATGACAAATAAAAACATAAACAAAAAAAAGTACAGCCCAAAAATTCCAATGGTACTTAAGTAAACAATGGGAAAGATACTGATCGGCAAATACTGCTTTCCTTGTTCCAGCTGGTCCTTTAAGATTAAATCTCCCCAAACCAAGACCCATCAGCATGGACACCAAACCCTGAACAAATCCAGCCTACAGAAGAAGGAAGGGGAGTTGGAAAAGAAACATCTTGCAACTCCTCTCCAGCTGGAAAGAACACATCCCACGGCAGTGAAGGCTACTTTTTCCTGTGACAAAGGCAGTAATCACTGAGATAAATTAGATGAAAGTACATTTTAACCTATTAAATCCTATGTCCTATTAAGTGTCTTTTGCAGTTAGTATATTAACTCTTTCTTTAGAAACACAATCACTGAAGATATTTATTATTTAGTGTAACTAAATGCCATTTCCAAAAGCTTTTGCAAGACTTAGGATGAATTCCTGAACAAGCTTTGTCCAGATGAAGAACTGTAAGAAGAATCAACTACCATAAACCAGGTTTGTGCTATCATTTTCACAGGAAAAATGATCAATACTCAGGCCATTATGGGATAGAACTAAACTCTCAGTAGGGAATCCTCAATCTTGTTTGCAGACTGGGGAGAAGGATATGCCTGGAGTGGCTCTTTGTTAAAACTGGACTCCACATAGATAAATGCCTGTTATCCATCTGGTGCTGTAACTGGCAGACTTCATATAAAAGAAACATGTTGCTCAGCCTTACCTGTTCATATAAAATGTCACCACAACCTTTACATTTTGCATGGGATACAAGTTTGTAAAAACCAGCAGGTCTACCCTGAGTTCCAGAAAAATCAACACGCACTCTTTAGTCCTGCTTTTCCTCTTCGAATTTCAGCTTGTCCTGTAAGGCACCCACAAAGGTCACCTTGGACAGCAATGGAGAGTCAAAGGGAGCTCCTTTCTGGGCTCTGTGTCCTTTCATGACTTTAAAGAGAGGTCTATCAAGAGCAGGTGACCATAGAGCACACAGTGTTTACACGTGGCCACAGAGGAACACACCAGCTCCCAGCACAGCACAGCCTGGCCATCAGCCTCATGCTGAGGCTGGACAGCCTCAGGACCCTGCTCGGCCAAGGTGCATTCTGAAGGTGCCTCAATGAAGCTGAGTGTCTCCACTGGAACTACACAGAGAGGTCAGTTCTCCTTCCTTCTCAGGATCCTGTGCAGAGTTGCTTTCTCTGCTTAGGCTGGTAAATAAAGTGTTGTAGCATCTCCCACTTGTATTTGTTTGAGGCTGAGTATCATGCTTTGTCATTCCAACCCTGCAGTTCTCAGACTCATTGTCACCCCGTGTCACATAATCACATGTACACACATCTGCTCCATGCCATCCACTCACTTTTCTGTAACACTGAGTGCCAAAAATAACCCTGAAACGGAAACTACTTCATGCATTACACTGCTCACGAACCAAAAGCAAAGTATATTGTACCTTGATAAGAATAAGAGGCTTTTTCCCACAGAAGGAACCCACTACTTCCCCCAGAAGGATACAAAAGGGAAGGGTCAATGCTGTGCTAATACAAAGGTGAGGCAGGCAGCCAGTGCTCCCAGGCTGCAGCAATGCCTAATGGCTTGGTTGCCTCACACATAACCTCATTCTTCATCTCATGCTTCAAGCCACTACCAAGGTCTAACAACATAATTAGAGGTTTCCTGCAATGTGTGGCAAATGCAGATGAACTACTTTGAGTGCAGCCACTACAGCAGTGCTTGTAAGTGGTTAAGTAGCAGGGAAGAGGAACAAGTATTAGACAACAACAACTTCAACAGCAAAGGTTGCTCAGTATTCACCTGGAAATCACATTAAAACTATTGTTTAAAACACCTGACTTGTTTGAAATTTCATCAATTCTGGTAAGAAATACGACTGCAAGACAAAAAACAGAGTTAACACAGAGTCATCCAAACTACTCTGTGAGGAGCAATAGTTTAACTATTGCCTGGTGTCTCTCTTACTCCTGCTCTCTCTTACTATGCCTTCCAACACAGTGAAATTCTGAGAGGGGAAAGGCAGCATCCTCTGGCAGCGTTCCTCTGGAGAGTGGCAGACCGTACTGCCCAAGGGATTTCAGATCAAGGATCACTCTCCCAAACTCAGGCTTGTGAGAGAAATGTATGTGGTCAGCACCAACAACACACTTGCAATCCTCCAACAGAACCAAGGAGAAAAAAAGCCAAAACAAAGACATCAAATAACTTACGCATACATGAACCACAAAGACAGCCAAGAATATAAACCTGTATCTTCCCCAAAGAGAGCTTCTGACTGTTTATTTTAAATTGAGAAGCAAAATTCATGTGGCAATAGTACAAAAAGAATTCCATTATGTTCAATTAAGTGAAAAAATAATCTGGCATACAGATTTCCCCTATTATATATTGACTCCTTTTACTTGGCTTTTATTCTAAGGTCTGTGAAACAAAGTCTGGAACAAACTGCAGCTGACTGTATAAAAAAAAAAGTGTTCATTATACAGATTTATTTTTTTTACAAAATGTCTTATGCTCCAGTGAAACAGGTATGTAACAGAGTTTAATTTGAAATCTGAATGTTGTTCTGGGAAAAAAACAAAACAAAACAAAAACAACCAAACCAAAAAAACCAACCCAAAAACCCTTTCCCAATTTATTTCAGCAGTTAGAATTTTTTAAATTAATTAAAGACCTCCCAGTCCTGCGGTAACCTTCACGGATAACTGAGATAAATACTCATTCTTGTATCTATTTTTCTATTTTTATCAGGAGAAATACTCCTTACCAGGAGTATCTGAAGTGCAAAACATTGCTTCTATACTTGTATTTTCATTTTGGCCAGCTCTGTAAATAACAACATGCAAACGTTCAATTTCTTAGCAGGTCTTTGCAAATTAAGCCTACTCTAAAAATAAAGAGCTCCATCCCATACACACACAAAACCAACATTAAGGTTCAAACTCTCATATGTCTTTGAAAGGAAATCACTAAGAAACAAATTCAAAAGTTTCTGTAGTGGAAGGAGCACAATCAAGAGGAAAATTCTTTCTCTCTTATTTTTTTTTTTGAGAAGGACTGATTGTTTTCATCAATGCTTGATACATTCAAATATTTTGTTTAAAATAAACAGCGCAATGGACTATAATAGAACACGTTTTGTGCGGAGTTACGTAACAGAAAAGGTATGCAAGTTTAATCAACTATTACTTAGCATATTCCCTGCTTGAAGTCAGGCGGTGTTCGCGCTACAACTCACACATTCCTCAGCCCTGTAAACGACCAGAGATTGTCTCCGTAGCCCAAATTACACTGCAGTGATGCTGCTCCCTCCCAGCGCCGCCTTCGGCTACGGGCAGCGATCCGCAGCGAAGTGACCCAAACGCCGCTGCGGGCACCAAAAAACACAAACAAACAGAAAAAACCCCAAACCTCCCAGCCCCACCTGAGCACCCCGGAGCTACTCACCATTCACGGCTGCGGGAAATTGAGCCATCATGGTCCCGAGTGCGCCCCGCTAGCCCTCAGCCATCTGCAACATGAAAACATCGTGCATTAATAATGCAACAAGGGCAGAGCCGAGCGGGGCACGTCCGACAGCGAACAATGCCCGGCCCGGGGCTGCTGCTGAACCAGCGGCATTTACCCCCGGGAGGGGGGGGGGGGGGCGTTTTTTTTTTTTTTTTTTTTTTTT